>SAUC01000157.1:0-61247 GCA_004335245.1 Didymella lethalis | reverse complement strand
GGGGGGGTTCGTCCTGAGTATTCGCCATCATCAGATAACGAAGACGAAGAAGGTAAGCCAGGCAGCGCATGTCCAACCATAGCGAGCTCTCCGACGTCGAAATAAGCTCAGAACCAGTTCGGCGCAGGTTCCCTTCACAGACTGGGGTTTGCACTTGTGATTAGTGGGAGGGAGGTCCAAGACCGGGGCAAAATCGTACGACTTTTTTTGACATGTGAAAGGCTAGGGGATGTGCAGCGGGCCGCACCGTACCCATACCCAGACAGGGTGGGAGGGGTGTGACGTGTGCGGTCTTGGTGTGAGGTAAAGAGGGACTAGGCCTCTTACCTATTGTAGTAAGCAGATGATGGAGGGGTGGTGGTGAGTGCGTGGGTGCTGTGGTGGGTGAGTGGTGATAGATGGGGAGTGTGCGCACGAGTGCTTAGCACCACCGGCTCCGATGACACCGGCAGCGCTCTCAGCGTCATGAATGATTGTAGCTGTCTTGTAGAATTATGATTGGGTCGGTTGTCGGAGTCCGGGTGTCGGAGAGCCGTGCCAGACAGGAAGGGGACTTGTCGACAATGGCGTGTATACTGTGGTAAGCTTACGGCGAGGCTTAGAAGGGGATTATACTGCAAAGGCAGAGACGGCGTCACGTCACATCAACAGAGCAGTTTCGAGCTCGATTATATAACACCAACATGGCGTGCGCGTGAGATAACGCGCAAGGCACATTGTTGAGGGTGCGGGGAGAGGGCAGAATGCTTGGGAGCGGAGCAGCGGGTTGAGCGAGGCCAACGAGGTGCTGCTGGGAGATAGCGAGGGCTCAACGGCGTGCTTATGGAGTGCAGCGATGAGTGTTGGGGGGCTCGCAACCAGGGACTAATGCGGAATCTCTCCCAACAGTTGGCGCACTGGCGAGGGTCCACGAAGCATTGTGATAGTCGAGCAGGGCTCGCGCTGCGGCACGCGCTGGGAAGCGAGTTGAGCTTCGGCGCTGCCAATATTCACGCTGGAAGGTTCTCTTGGGCGTCCGAGGCGTCTGTGCAGCGGTCGGAAGAATGAAGGCAGGGGCAGCGCCGGCGGTGATGGAGGGTCCGGCACTTGGGGCTAGGGCTGTCTTGGGCTTGGTGGCTTGGTGGCTTGGTGGTGATAGGCAAGGCCCCGGCGTCAGCTCAACAGCTCGGGATGAGCTTGGGGAGATCCGCTACGGGGACTTGGGCGAGAGGGACACTGTCAGTGCTCTGCGGGCTCAGCGGCGGGCAGCTCAAAAATTTAATACAGACACGTCTCCCGGCCCTGCGCTGCTCCCTCCCATCCCACGCTCCTTGCTGTCCTCCCACAGTGAGATTGACCTCGCTCATCCCTCTTTGCAAAGGCTCTTGCTTGCATTGCCTCCCTCGCTATCTAGTGTGCCAGCTCCTTGTTGCCCGTTGCTGCTGCTGCTGCTGCTGCTGCTTCCTCCCGGCACCAGCACGTATCAGAACCACTTGCTGTGAGCGAGCGCGAGCACTGAGAATTGTACTCCGGGCTCCACTCTGCACACGAGCACCAGACTAATATCCCTCCCCTCTCTGTCCGGACGCTCCCACCGGCCAATTCCACTCCCTCTCGAGCTGCGTGGTTCTCCCACCATCGAGTCGATTTCCAGCCGCTAGCCGAGCCCTCTCCGCTCCGGTGTTGAATCGCAGTCTCGGAGTCTCCCCCCCATTCGCACCCGCGGGACGAATTGCACACCGCCCGCACCATGGCGAGCGCAGCCACCAACGGCGTCCACGGCAGCGATGCCAACGGCGCGCCCAGCAGCTACGCCGCGCAGTTCGACCTGGCGCCGCACTTCATCGGCGGCAACCGGCTCTCCGCCGCGGCGCCGGGCAAGGTCAAGGACTTTGTGGCGGCCAACGACGGCCACACGGTCATCACCAACGTGCTGATTGCCAACAACGGCATTGCGGCCGTCAAGGAGATCCGCTCCGTGCGCAAGTGGGCTTACGAGACGTTTGGCGATGAGCGCGCGATCCAGTTCACCGTCATGGCGACGCCTGAGGATCTGCAGGCCAATGCCGAGTACATCAGGATGGCGGACCAGTACGTCGAGGTCCCGGGTGGCACTAACAACAACAACTACGCCAACGTCGAGCTGATTGTCGATGTTGCGGAGCGCATGAACGTGCATGCCGTGTGGGCTGGCTGGTGAGCACTCCCGATTCTTCCCTTTTGACGAGCACTCCCGATTCTTCCCTGTTGACGAGCATTCCCAATTCTTCCCTGTTGACGAGCATTTCCCGTTTTCCATCGGGCGATACTGGACAATGCTGGCGATACTGGACAATGCTGGCGATACTGGACAATGCTGACCCGCCCCAGGGGCCACGCCTCCGAAAACCCCAAGCTGCCCGAGTCGCTCGCTGCGTCCCCCAAGAAGATCGTCTTCATCGGCCCCCCGGGCTCCGCCATGCGCTCGCTCGGCGACAAGATCTCGTCGACCATTGTCGCCCAGCACGCCCAGGTGCCCTGCATCCCGTGGTCCGGCACCGGCGTCGACGAGGTCGAGGTTGATGCGAACGGCATCGTCACCGTCAAGGACGACATCTACGAGAAGGGCTGCACAAAGTCCTGGGAGGAGGGCCTGGACGCGGCCAAGAGGATTGGCTTCCCCGTCATGGTCAAGGCCTCCGAGGGCGGCGGCGGCAAGGGCATCCGCAAGGTCGAGCGCGAGGAGGACTTTGAGCAGCTGTACAAGGCCGCCGCGTCTGAAATCCCTGGCTCGCCCATCTTCATCATGAAGCTCGCCGGCAGCGCCCGCCATCTCGAGGTCCAGCTGCTGGCCGACCAGTACGGCAACAACATCTCGCTCTTTGGCCGCGACTGCTCCGTCCAGCGCCGCCACCAGAAGATCATCGAAGAGGCCCCCGTCACAGTCGCCGGCTCCAAGACCTTCCAGGAGATGGAGAAGGCCGCCGTCTCGCTCGGCCGTCTCGTCGGCTACGTCTCCGCCGGTACCGTCGAGTACCTGTACTCGCACGCAGACGACAAGTTCTACTTCCTCGAGCTGAACCCGCGTCTGCAGGTCGAACACCCCACCACCGAGATGGTCACCGGCGTCAACCTCCCTGCCGCCCAGCTCCAGATCGCCATGGGTCTGCCCCTGCACCGCATCCGCGACATTCGTCTGCTGTACGGCGCCGACCCCCACGCCGACTCCCAGATCGACTTCGACTTCTCCACCTCCGGCAGCGTCCAGAGCCAGCGCCGCCCGACCCCCAAAGGCCACTGCACCGCCTGCCGCATCACATCTGAAGATCCCGACGAGGGCTTCAAGCCGTCTGGCGGAACCATCCACGACCTGAACTTCAGGTCCAGCTCCAATGTCTGGGGCTACTTCTCCGTTAGCTCCGCCGGTGGTATCCACAGCTTCTCCGACTCGCAGTTTGGGCACATCTTCGCTTACGGTGAAAACCGTCAGGCGTCGCGAAAGCACATGGTCGTTGCGCTCAAGGAATTGAGCATTCGCGGTGACTTCCGCACCACCGTCGAGTACCTCATCAAGCTGCTCGAGACCCCGGCTTTCGAGGACAACACCATCACCACCGGCTGGCTCGATGAGCTCATCACCAAGAAGCTCACCGCCGAGCGTCCTGACACCATGATCGCTGTCATCTGCGGTGCTGTCACCAAGGCTCACATTGCCTCCGAGTCGTGCATCAACGAGTACAAGACATCTCTTGAGAAGGGCCAAGTCCCCTCCAAGGACGTCCTCAAGACCGTCTTCCCCGTCGACTTCATCTACGAGGGCCACAGGTACAAGTTCACTGCGACCAGATCAACTCTCGACAGCTTCACCCTTTTTATCAACGGCTCCAAGGTCGTTGTCGGTCTGCGTGCGCTTGCTGACGGCGGTCTCCTGATCCTACTCGGTGGAAAGTCGCACAATGTGTACTGGAAGGAAGAGGTTGGCGCGACTCGTCTCTCTGTCGACGGCAAGACTGCTCTGCTCGAGCAGGAGAACGACCCCACTCAGCTCCGCACTCCTTCGCCCGGAAAGCTCGTCAAGTTCACCGTCGAGAACGGCTCGCACATCAGCAAGGGTCAGCCCTTCGCTGAGGTCGAAGTCATGAAGATGTACATGCCTTTGATCGCCCAGGAAGACGGTATTGTCAACCTGATCAAGCAGCCGGGAGCTACTCTCGAGGCTGGTGACATTCTCGGTGTCCTAGCCCTCGATGACCCGTCCAAGGTCAAGTCTGCTCAGAACTTTACCGGTCTGCTTCCCGATATGGGCACTCCCCAGGTCATGGGTAGCAAGCCCCCGCAGAGGCTCGCATACCTGTCCGGTGTTCTTCAGAACATTCTCCAGGGTTTCGACAACCAAGTCATCATGCAGAGCACGCTGAAGGAGCTCGTTGAAGTCCTCCGCGACCCTGAGCTGCCCTACGGCGAGTGGAACGCCCAAGCCTCTGCCCTGCATGCACGCATGCCGCAGAAGCTTGACACTCAACTCGAGCAGATCGTCGAGAAGGCTCACAGCCGACAGCTCGAATTCCCCAGCAAGCAGCTCAACAAGGCCTTTGAGAAGTTCCTGGTCGACAACGTCTCCAAGAACGATGCCGAGCTCCTGAAGGCCGGCTTGGCTCCCCTTCTGGACGTCATTCGTCGTTACTCTGAGGGTCTCAAGGCCCACGAGTACAGCGTCGTCCTCACATACCTCGAGCAGTACTGGGCTACCGAGCGTCTCTTCTCTTCTCGCAACTCGCGAGATGAGGAGGTCATTCTCAAGCTCCGTGACGAGAACCGCGATAACATCGCTAGCGTCGTACACACAGTTCTGTCTCACACTCGCGTCGCTGCGAAGAACAACCTTGTCATCGCGATCCTCGATCTGTACCGTCCCAATAGGCCTGGTGTCGGCAACATCGCCAAGTACTTCAAGGTCACGCTCAAGAAGCTTACTGAGCTCGAGTCCAGGCAGACCGCTAAGGTGTCGCTAAAGGCCCGCGAAGTGCTCATTCAGTGCGCTATGCCTTCTCTCGAGGAGCGCACATCACAGATGGAGCACATTCTGCGCTCTGCCGTGGTCGAGTCGCGCTACGGCGAGAGCGGCTGGGACCACCGTGAGCCCAACTTCGACGTCATCAAGGAGGTCGTCGACTCCAGGTACACTGTCTTCGACGTCCTGACCCAGTTCTTCGTCCACCAGGACCCCTGGGTTGCTCTCGCTGCTCTCGAGGTGTACACCCGCCGCGCTTACCGTGCCTACCAGCTCCAGAACATCAACTACCACAACGAGGGTGAGCAGCAGTGCCTACTTTCTTGGGACTTTGTGCTCCGTAAGGTAGGCGAGGCCGAGTACGGTCTTGCGGTTGAGCCTTCTGAGCCTGGCACACCCAGCACCCCGGGCTTCGAGCGCCCCCCTCGCATTCACTCCATGAGCGATTTGTCTGCCTGGAATGCTCGCTTTGACAACGAGCCCTCCAGGAAGGGTGTTGTTGTTCCTGTTGAGTACCTCGACGACGCTGATGAGTCCCTTGCCAAGGCTCTTGAGCTGTTCCCCTCTGTCGGTGCCTCCAAGAAGGGTGGCGTCAGTCTCAAGGACAGCCTGACCTTGAAGCGCACCCCGACCAGCGGCGTCAACCCTCCTAAGCAAAACACCGACGAGCTCACTGGTGTTCTGAACGTGGCTGTCCGTGACATCGAAGGTGTTAACGACGAAGAGATTCTCGACCGCATCTTGCCGATTGTCGAGGAGTACAAGGAGGAGCTCCTCGCTCGTCGCATCCGCCGTCTCACTTTCATCTGCGGCCACAAGGATGGCACATACCCCGGCTACTACACCTTCCGTGGCCCCAACTATGAGGAGGATGACAGTATCCGTCACGTCGAGCCCGCGCTGGCCTTCCAGCTTGAGCTTGGAAGACTGTCCAAGTTCAACATCAAGCCTGTTTTCACTGAGAACCGCAACATCCACATTTACGAGGCTGTTGGCAAGGGTGCGGAGAGCGATAAGCGCTACTTCTTGCGTGCCGTCGTCCGATCTGGACGTCTGCGAGAGGAGATCCCCACCGCCGAGTACATGGTCTCTGAGACCGACAGGTTGATGACCGACATTCTGGATGCTTTGGAGATTGTTGGCACTTCGCAGGCTGACATGAACCACATCTTCATCAACTTCTCTCACGTCTTCCCGCTCAACCCTACCGAGGTCGAGGAGGCTATTGGTGGCTTCTTGGAGCGCTTCGGTCGCCGTCTCTGGCGCCTTCGTGTCACTGGTGCTGAGATCCGCATCATTGTCACTGACCCTCAGACCGGCATTCCCTACCCCCTGCGCGTCATCATCACCAACACATCTGGATACGTTATCCAGGTCGAGATGTACGCTGAGCGCAAGTCCGAGAAGGCTGGCAAGTGGCTCTTCCACAGCATCGGCGGAACTACCAAGATTGGCGCTCTTCACCTCCAGCCAGTCACCACTGCTTACCCCACCAAGGGTGCCCTTCAGCCGAAGAGGTACAAGGCACACCTTATGGGAACTCAGTACGTCTATGACTTCCCTGAGCTGTTCCGCCAGGCCACCGAGAATGACTGGAATGCGGCTATTGCTAAGCACCCTTACCTGCGCGACAAGCAGCCGCCCAAGGGCGATTGCGTCGAGTACTTCGAGCTCGTACTTGATGACAACGACAACTTGGCTGAGGTCAACCGCGACCCGGGCAACAACATTATCGGTATGGTTGGTTGGATCGTGACAGCCAAGACCCCCGAGTACCCTCGCGGTCGCCGATTCATCATCATCGCCAACGACATCACCTTCAAGATTGGTTCTTTCGGACCCCAGGAAGACAACTTTTTCCACAAGTGCTCCGAACTCGCACGTAAGCTCGGCATCCCGCGAATCTACCTGTCGGCCAACTCTGGTGCTCGCATCGGTCTTGCTGAGGAGCTCATTCCTCACTTCTCCGTCGCCTGGAAGGACGCTAACAAGCCCGAGGCTGGTTTCGATTACCTCTTCCTTACACCTGAGAAGTACCAGCACTTCGTCGATGGCAAGCGCAACGATGTCATTTGCGAAAAGGTGGAGGAGTCCGGTGAGACGAGGTACAAGATTACCACTGTCATTGGTCAGGAGGATGGCCTTGGTGTGGAGTCGCTCCGTGGTTCTGGTCTCATTGCTGGTGAGACTTCGAGGGCTTACGAGGATATCTTCACCATCACTTTGGTGACTTGCCGCTCAGTTGGTATGTTACTTCAACGCACAGCCTATAGGATAATGCTAACTGTATGTAGGTATTGGTGCTTACCTTGTCCGTCTTGGACAGCGTGCCATCCAAATCGAGGGCCAACCCATCATCCTCACTGGCGCACAGGCTATCAACAAGCTGCTCGGTCGCGAGGTCTACACCTCCAACCTCCAGCTTGGTGGCACCCAGATCATGTACAGGAACGGTGTTTCTCACATGACTGCCGATGACGACTTCGAGGGCGTCTCCAAGATCGTCAAGTGGATGTCATATGTGCCTGACAAGAAGGGTAGCCCTGTTCCTATCTCGCCCACTGCCGACGACTGGGATCGCGATGTCACATACTATCCTCCTGGCAAGTCCGCATACGACGTCAGGCACCTCATCGCCGGAAAGGAGGATGCAGATGGCTTCCAGTCTGGTCTCTTTGATCGCGGCTCTTTCGAAGAGTCTTTGGGCGGTTGGGCTAAGACTGTTGTCGTCGGCCGTGCTCGTCTTGGTGGCATTCCTATCGGTGTCATTGGTGTTGAGACTCGCTCGGTTGAGAACGTCACGCCCGCCGACCCTGCCAACCCCGACTCGATTGAGCAGGTTGCATCTGAGGCTGGTGGTGTTTGGTACCCCAACTCCGCTTTCAAGACCGCTCAGGCTATCAAGGACTTCAACAACGGCGAGCAGCTTCCTCTGATGATTCTGGCCAACTGGCGTGGTTTCTCCGGTGGTCAGCGTGATATGTACAACGAGGTTCTCAAGTACGGTTCGTACATTGTTGATGCTCTGGTCAAGTTCGAGCAGCCGGTCTTCGTATACATTCCACCCTACGGTGAGCTCCGTGGTGGATCCTGGGTCGTCGTCGATCCCACTATCAATCCTCAGTACATGGAGATGTACGCCGATGAGGACTCGCGCGGTGGTGTCCTCGAACCGGAGGGTATTGTTGGTATCAAGTTCCGCCGCGAGAAGCAGCTTGAGACCATGGCGCGCAACGACACCTTGTATGGTGATCTTAAGCGTAAGCTGAACAACCCATCAACACCTCAGGATCAGCTGCAATCGATCAAGGCCGAAATGACAAAGCGCGAGGAGCTCCTGCTCCCCATTTACGGCCAGATCGCTATTCAATTCGCTGACCTGCACGACCGTGCAGGCCGCATGCAGGCCAAGGGCGTCATTCGCCAGGCCCTCAAGTGGCAGAATGCAAGGCGGTTCTTCTACTGGCGTCTGCGCCGCAGATTGAACGAAGAGTACATCCTCAAGAAGCTTGCCTCTGCTGCCGCGCCGAGTCAAGAATCCCCCAAGGCTGACGCTGTTACTCGTGCCCGCGCGATCGAGATGCTCAAGGCGTGGTCGCAGGTACCGCAGTTCGAGAACGACGACATGAGCGTCGCCACGTGGTACGAGGAGAACAGGAAGGTCGTCCACGAGCGCGTCGAGAAGCTCAAGAGCGATGGTATTGCGCTTGAGATTGCCAATTTGATGCGCAAGGATCGCGAGGGCGGCCTCAAGGGCGTCATGAGTCTTCTCAGCACGCTGCCGACAGGCGAAAAGGAGGAGGTCATCAAGATGCTGGCCAAGGCTTAGAGCAGCGCTCGCTGTTCTTAAGCTGGGTTCCGAACTCATGTAAAATAGCAAGGATTGGAGGACGGGTGTTGGTGCATATTTGTCGGCGTGTTTCGCATGTTCTCATGATAATGAGGCGCTGGCGCGACTACTTAGCGTTGTTGTAATCGCTTTCTTACCTAGTGGACATGGTGGATGGGTGCGATGGGTTGGGAGGCTCGGAGCATACTTCAATCTGCAATGTATCACGTTCAAACACAAGATTGTCCTTCTGGTCTATGACGGTGTGTATGCTCGTGAGATGCGGCCCCACTGACGTACTGGCGCTGCGATATCCTCCTCGCATGGCTTTGTCAGTGCTGAACGAACGCGCGAATCATGGGAAGTACCCAGGCGGCCATGATAGACTGACACAATACCTCATGCGGCTGACGCAGCGTTCGAAACACCTTACACCCGCTGGGATAAACCACAGGTGTTTAGCTAATTGTATCGTATGAAACCCACACACACAAGATTTCGCAGAGCGCGGTGCTGCAGCTGCGTAGTCAACGGAAGAAACATGTACATGCTCCAGCGAAGCCAATCAATGGGCTGTATCACCGCGGTAAGAAAACGCAGTACATCGACACTTTTGATCTCCTACCACATCAGGAAGTTTAACAGGATTACGGTGTTATGTTGCAGGGATTGATAAGTAATCATATCCTCACGTGAGCTGTGGCTATCTCCACTCCCGATGGCCATCCGGCGCTACCAGATCACGCTAGCGCACGTCGCGAAGTGGCAGGCGCGTCGCGAGCAATGAGCGCAAGCAAGAAACGTCAACATTCACCTCAACCCCAACCCGCCATGTCCTGAGCGACGCTGTTTTGATCGCCTTGCCATATAGACTGTGACGCCGTCGATAACCACCGAGTCCAATCTGCGCGCAGTGATCGCGCCCCGCCGTCATCATGGGTTACATCAAGCAGATTACCATCCAGGGCTTCAAGAGGTAGGAGATGAGACGCAGAGGGTGCGATCAGCGCTAACGCGATTTTAGCTACAAGGATCAGATGCAGATTGAGCCTTTCTCGCCCAACTGCAATGTTATCGTCGGCCGCAATGGCTCTGGCAAGAGCAACTTCTTCGCCGCCGTGCGCTTCGTTCTCGGCGACGACTACAACTTCTTGAACCGTCAAGAGCGGCAGGCGCTGCTTCACGAAGGGTCTGGTTCGGCTGTTATGTCGGCGTACGTCGAGGTCTGCTTCGACAACACGGAAGATCGGTTTCAGACGGGCAAACCAGAGTTTTTCCTGCGCCGCACGATTGGCGCAAAGAAGGACGAGTACTCTGTTAATCGCAAGAATGCGACCAAAAACGAGGTCATTCAGATACTCGAATCGGCGGGTTTCTCGCGGTCGAATCCGTACTATATTGTTCCGCAGGGGCGAGTGACGGCGCTTACGAATATGAAGGATAAGGCGAGGCTTGAGATGCTCAAGGAGATTTCGGGTTCGAATGTGTATGAGACGCGCCGCGCTGACAGTCTGAAGCTGTTGACGGATACGGATAATAAGTGCGCCAATATCGACAGCGTGGTCGAGTCGATCAACGAGCGCCTGGGCGAGCTGGAGGGAGAGAAGGAAGAGCTGGAAGCTTGGAGCAAGAATGACAGGGAGCGTCGGTCGCTGCTGTACACCATGCACTCGCGAGAGGAGGGTGAACTCGAAGCAAAGATTGAGCACATCGATTCCCTTGAGCACCATGGCCGCGAGATGCGCGAAGACAATGAAGAGAACTTCAGGCGAAACGAGGATACCATCACGCGGCTCGAATCCGAAGTCAACCAGCGAAGAGGCGATCTCGACATCCTGAGACAGGACCGTATTCAATACGAGGGCGAACGAAAGGCAGCTACGCTTGAGAAAGCTAGGCTTGAGCTGGATCTGAAAGCCCTGCAAGACAGCCAGTCGTCTGCTCAGCAGTCTAGGAGCAGACGCGACGCTCGAGTCAAGACGCTACAGCAGCAGGTGAGGGCTCGCCAGACGGAGCTCGATCAGCTCTTGCCCCAATTCGAAGCAAAGAAGGCGGAAGAGGAGGCGGTTCGCGCACAGCTGCTGGATGCGGAGGGTCAGTACAAGCGTCTCCAGGACAAGCAGGGTCGAACAGCACACTACAGCAACAAGCGAGAACGAGACACAGCCCTGCGAGCACAGATCGACGAGACGAATGGGGACCTCAGCAGACGCAAAGCGGTCCTCATGCAAACGAACGAAGAGATCGCCGAGCTTCAGGGCGACATCGAGCGCATCGAAGGCGAGATTGCCGAGCTGAGGCAGGCGATTGATAACGAGGGCGATGCCGCCGTGGACCTTGCTGCGCAGCTTGAGAAGGCCAAGGACGCGAAGAAGGCTATCGTGGACGAACAGACCAAACTCTGGCGTGATCAAAACAGGCTCACTAGCCAGCTCGGTAACGTGCAGAAGGATCTCCAGATGGCAGAGCAAACGTTTTCTCGTCTTCTAGACCATGGTACTAGCCGCGGTCTTGAGTCATTACGGAGATATCGCAGGGATGGCCTTCAGGGTGTCCACGGCACAATCGCTGAGCTTCTGGAGGTGCCCGAGAACTACCGTTCGGTGACAGAGAGCGCTGCGGAAGCTGCACTGTTCCACGTTGTTGTCGAGGATGATACTGTGGCAACTAAGATCATGGATCGTCTGACCAAGGACAAGGGCGGTCGTCTTACATTCATTCCTCTGAACAGGATTAGCGTGCCGGATAGCAACTTGAGAGCGACAGAGAATATGCAGCCTTTGTTGCCGAAGCTTGTGTACGACGACCGCTTCGAAGCCGCCTTCAGACACGTCTTCGGAAAGATTGTGGTCTGCCCGACTCTCGACGAGTGCAAGCGGGTTGCAAAACAGTACAATGTTCGCGCATACAACCCAGACGGAGACAATGCGACGAGGAAGGGTCAGTACAGAGGTGGTTTCCACGATCCCTCTCGGTCAAAGATTATGGCCTTCAGCGTTGTTGCCGAGAAGCGTGCACAGCTTGAGGAACTGCAGCAGAGGAATCGCGAGATCAACGAACAACTGGACTCCATTAAGCACAAACTCACTGCGGCGCAGAGCGAGCTGCTGAGAAGGCAGAATGACCAACGGCGAGGGGAGACCAGTTATGCGCCCATGCGAGAGGAAGTCCGTGTGAAGCAGGGCCTTTTACAGGACGCGCGAGAATCGCTGGCGAAGAAGCAACGAACAGCTGCAGATCTCGAGGCTGCCATTAATCTGCTCGGTGCACAACAGAGCGATTGGGAGGCCGAAATCGCCTCGAAGTTCTCGAAAGCATTGTCGAATGATGAGGAGCAGATGCTTGTGACTTTGACCAGCTCTGTCAAGGACCTCAAGAAGCAGTATGCTGAAGTGAAGCAAGAACGAACTGCGCTTGAGAGTCAGAAGATCGAGGCAGAGCTCGAGCTGAATCAGGACTTGCAACCCGCACTGGATGATTTGCTTGCACAGCAAGGAGGTGCGGGAAGCTCGGCAGCGCAATCGACGAGTCTGCGAGAAGCGAAGCGAGCGTTGGACTCTGTCAAAAGTACCATCGCTAGTCTCGATCAGCAGATCGAAGAGATTGACGTCCAGATTGATGAGGTCCGGGCTCAGATCGAGCAGCTGGAGACCGAGAGGAACGAAAAGGAGCAGAGCAATCGGACCCTCGCTGCTGTCATGGAAAAGCAAGAGAAGTCTTTGTCGAGAAAGGACGCAGATCGCAGCACCTACACTGCGCAGCTTACCAAAGTACGCAAAGAGATCCGAGATCTGGGCACACTGCCAGAGGATGTCGGTCGCAAGTACAGCAAGTGGAATATGGAGAAGGTTTGTGACGCTGACCATTGATATCGTTGTCAAGTACTAATAAAACTTCAGATTACAAAAGAGCTTGCCAAAACCACACAAGCTCAGAAGCAGTTCGCTCACGTCAACAAGAAGGCCTACGAACAGTACGAGAACTTCACAAAGCAACGGAGAACACTCACAGATCGACGCGCTGAGCTCGACTCATCACGCAAATCCATCGAGAATCTCATCGGCGTGCTCGATCAGCGAAAGGACGAAGCTATTGCCCGTACCTTCAAGCAGGTATCAGCTGCCTTCAAGAGCGTCTTCCAAGAACTAGTTCCCATCGGCACAGGCCGTCTCATCATCAACCGCAGATCTGACGGCGCCCAAGACGAAGACGAAAGCGAAGACGAAGCACCCACCCAACCCCCCAGAAAGAAAGGCTCCAAAATCGAAGAATACGTCAGCGTCAGCATCGCCGTATCTTTCAACTCAAAGCACGACGAGCAGCAAAAAATCGGCCAACTATCCGGTGGCCAGAAATCCCTCTGCGCACTCGCCCTCATCTTCGCCATCCAGCAGTGCGACCCAGCGCCCTTCTACCTCTTCGACGAAATCGACGCAAATCTCGACGCACAGTACCGCACCGCTGTCGCTAATATGCTGCAGAAGCTCAGTGGCCAGGGGGGGCAGGATGGAAAGGGCGGGGGACAGTTTATTTGCACGACGTTTAGGCCCGAGATGGTGCTTGTGGCTGATAGGTGTTATGGCGTGACGTATACGAATAAGACGAGTAGCATTGATGTGGTGGATCGGGAGGATGCGCTGGGGTTTGTGGAGGGGATGCAGAAGTAGGTGAGATATAGTGTCGTGGGAGGTGCTCGGGATCTGTGTGTGGCTTTTTCAAGGGAGGAGTAGCTGGTGTGCAATTAGTTTCCCCTGCTCACTTGCGCGGCTTTGTCAACAGCACTATGTCACCAAGGCTATCGCTCTGTGCAACGCAACTGAGATCACGTCTATCTATGCCGCTGCCAACGATGATTCATAAATCTATCCGTTCAATCACCATGAACATGCTCTCCACCTTCTCTCACAGCAATAAGAGCCGCGGAAACGCAAGCTGCCTCACATATAACAACTCCATCAAACCCCATCCCCGCCCCAGCACCCCTCTATCCGTCCACTCCCAGACGCACTAACATACCACAATTTCACACCCGCGGTACCCATCCAAACAGCATCATCACATCATACTTACCTATAAGCAGCGTGACAACACGGAACTCGGCTGCTATACAGCCGACAAGCGTCTGGAACAGCGATGCGCGGTCTGGGTTGCGAATCTGGGATAAAGTCCACGTGTCGTTTGAAGACTACCTACCGGCTAGTCAGTCTGGATTCACTCCTGTGTAAGTTTTCAAGATGCAGAGTTGCCATTTCTTCGAGGGAAACGAGGCGGTGATCGGGTCGGAGTGCGATCGATGAGGACTGCCTGATAGGGTAGGCTTTACACGACGGGAGTGTTGATGTCTTCTAGAATCCCTTGTGCGGTTGTGTGGGGTTGGTATAGCATGAGTGATGGGTGTGCTGGACTCGCGGCTTCTTCTGGAGTAGGGTTCAAGGTGCTGGGGGGAAGGAGGAGCTGTGTCTTGAGCGGGGGGTTGTGATGGCATAAGATGGAGCGGTTTGGGGGATTGGATACGACGTGGGGTTTTATCTCGCGGACCTCTTTTGGGCAAAGTGAGATTAACGCTTTGCAGAGCATGGCGAAGGAGACTGACAGAAGCTCGACGTGCTCTGCGAAGTGTTGATCTTACTTTGTCTCCTCGAGGGACATGATAGATTCCCGGGCATCTTCAGCGCGCCTCGATGGCTTTGCTTCGGGGTTTTGTTGGAGATAAGTTTGCAGAATACGGGATTGGATTTTGTTGCCGTTCAGAGGTATGGGCCCTGCATCTTGCCTCTCAAGGTATCTATACTGACCACCATACGTCAGAGGCTCAGTGCGCGGTACAGGACTTAAGGACTGATCAAAAGAGATACAAAGTTGCATTAGAAGATGAAAGCTCGTGCTGAACGTCCTGTTTCATAGCCTTGGGGCAAATCAACGATGAAGCGAGTGGTTAATCTTCCACGAGGAAGGTCTCCCTACCAGTAGGAACGCGCCAGGTCAGATGGTTCGCGGAAGTCGCTGCCTCACGTGCTTATGCGACATGCTGCACGAGCATTTTAACTTCCGTATCCTGCGAGGCTGGGAGGTAGTGGTACGGGGTAGAATGTTGCTGATTGTGAGTGGAAGGACACTGCTTTTCGGTCTCGAGTCGGTCGTGATTGCGAAGATCTTCTGTTTGACCTCTGTTGCAGATAGGGAAATGTGGGTCTCTTGAACACCACGTATTTCACAGGTTGAAACCATATGTAATGCACGGAATACCCTCAAGCATTTCAAGTCGTCAAATTGGGCTTGCGCATATGGGACATGCACCATTCGCCGGGCTTGGTGGCGTTGTTCGAAACAACGTAGAGCTTCTGAACATACTGTGGTACTTGGGATAAGTTTTGTGAGTGTAGACGGACGACAGGGGTGCGGGCCGAGATAAGAAAGTCCGTTTCTTATAATGATCTCGAACGAGAGCAGCTCAGAGGCTGACTTATATGAGATTGTCTAATCCGGAGCTCTTATAGTTACAGTACGCTGAGTTCCATGGTTATCTCCTCCGAGACCCACTCACAAAACTTATCCCTGTACCGTATATTCGACATGGTTTGAAAAGTGCCGTTTGACCGACACTTACATCACATCTTCATGAGTGGCGGGGCCTGACGAAGCGGTTGGCCAATGACTACGCCCTGCAGCTCGCACCAACGCAATTCATCCACCATGAGTTCCCAATGCGGATAAGACTATTATATCCAGACACAGAGTTTAGATTGGCTGGCGTCCTTTTCCGCAGCCATCAACATATCTATCATCCTTTCCTCTCCTGGAAGGTTGCAAAGCCCATGTCACCACAAGGGTAGCCAGCCAAGTACAAACTTCTCCGTTTCAAGAAACATTCCCTCACTCATGGTTGGTGTGAAATCCGGTGGCTGCATGAGTACGACATACCCTACAGCGCTGCTCCGCTGCTAAGACGTACCTTTCCGGGGCATCTCAATGGCCCCAAAAAAAGTTATGCCACTGACGCGCTCTTGAAGTAAATGTTTGTAATGTCCGCTGCTTCGTCACATGTTCGTCCGTGTCAGATTAGCTCTCAGAATGTGTACATCCGTTCTCGTCACAGTTCAAACTATGTGGGCACGAGACTCGCAGTCAGACGCGATGTGTAAGAAGCTCGCGTATGTTGTACAGCATCCGCTAATCGTCAACCGACCAGCGTCAATTTCCTACGCTATCAGGCATATGAATCACCACGCCTAAAACGCCTACAAGCGAGTGCTTAATGCTGCCTTATCCAACCAGCTTGCCCGTAGAACATGTAGGCTGGAAGCGCACAGACAAATCTGCTCCTTGTTGAAATCAGGCCCCCCATATGCTGGTCGGTCGACGATTAACGGATGCTGTAGAATACGGGGCATCCGTTCGGGCTGATGGTAATTCGCAACCGGATATTCCACCGATGGACGTGGGGAACTCTCTCCCGGCAAATCACCTAAGCAACCAACCGTCGAGTTTGCGCAGGAACGGTCATCGTTCAATTTGTTCCCACAATGGACATCTCCGTTATTCAGTTTGTGGGCTCTCCTCGGAGATGTTCATGTCAACGAGCATCTTAGCTTACAACTTCCAGCCGATGATACATGAACGCCAAACATACCGTAGTATTATAACAAGAACCGTGGCCCTACCGGACGGTGGGTATGCTGGTAGCATCACTGGTCCCGGGCTCACTCGGAGATACTCCTATGAAACACTTTGACTTTGGTAGTGCACTGTGCGTGTAAGAGCGATCTGAATCTGATTGAAGTGAAAACCTGCTGCTCAAGCAAATACGTTCGTTGTCTTGGTCGAGCGCAGGCAGGATCTGATTGTTCAAGACTCGTACAGGTGTTGCAGTAGCTCGAAGTTCACCGGCGTTCTCACCGCATAGCTTGCGCCCCTTATCGGTTGCGCTGATTCTGTCCCGCTTTGCTCCTGATTTGGAGCGGAGTCTACAAGCGAGCGTTTGTCGTTGCTTCTTCCCGACCCACTGTATGACGCATGAGTGTCGCGCACGGTTGTACATGCAATTCTTGGAAGCGGGCCCATGGCATTTTGCGCAAATTTCGATGATACCATCATCGGATTGTTGGACGCAGATCGGCACTCCCGAGGGGATGGCGGTCATGCGCGATCGGGGTCCACTGCAGTCACATATTCCGACTCACATAGCCCTTACTCTACCGCAACGCATCTCGTGCTGTTTGCAGTCAAGAAAGCGGAGTGACCCGAGTCACCAAGTGCCGTAATCTTTGCCCGTCGAAAAGCACACGAACTGAGACAAATCTCCGCGGAAGCTCTTCGCTAGAGGAACCTGTCGATTGGTGGACCGCTCATCATTGCATTTGGCTGATGGTCAACCAGCCCGACGGTCCTTGCTTTCAGCAACGGAAAAGGGTCGAATTGTGGGGCTCTTTGCTGAAGCCCTTGAGTTCTCCTAGCCGCAGTAATTGAGGTTCCTGGCAGAGTGAGCTTTGCCCAAAGTAACTTTAACCGCTATCCTTTGCAGACTAGCGCATTTGTACCTGTACGAAAACAAGCTACTGTGCCGTCCATGGAACGTCTAGACTCGCGTCATCGCCCCAAGTCTGCATGCATCGAGTATGCGTAGGTTGGGCCTACTGAGGTGTGCCACGAGCTTCTCGAAGTTTCAGTCGTCATCTAAGACGTGCGCTGCGTGCTTGCGCAGTATATTGCAGCATTTGAAGCACTACATGAGACGACACGAAAGAGTCCTGCAAGTAATCGCGCGAAGGCGGGATACAGAACTGATCATGATGGCAGCTGGAAGATTGTCCAAGCTACAATAGTTGGTCTGTCGGCAAAGCCGCCGGTCTAAGGACTTCGTAGAGACCTACCGGTATTACCTACATTAGTACAGCGGCCTATTGGAGGGCTCTTTTCTGGTACCGCTTTCAGGAGCCCTTCGCCAGAGAGGTCAATAGAGCGGGGCAGGACGGACGCGGACCGCGGTACATGTTGGAAGCGACAGCGTCTGGCGCTAGTGGGCCACGTTCCGCAGGTGAGAGCGGAGGTGGCCAGAACAACCGACAGCTGCCTCGTCTCGTGTAAGTTCACACGAGTGCATAGTGAAAAGTTCGGATGTTGCAGGGATTATGGAAAGAATATTCATGTGAGCTTTCACTGGCCAACAAGAACCGTGCCGTCCAGGTGGGTTTAAGGACAAGAGGCGTTAGCAGGCGTCTCCCATGCTGCCGATGATCGAGAAAGCGAAAAGCCGCTTTGCGAGCAAGATGCAATTCTCACAACTCTAGCGCTCGATCGCCGATCGCAAGCTAACGGGTGACGTCAAGTGGACCCGTTTGCCCAATGACCTGCCCTGCTAGCGCGACTCACCGGACATAGCGCGTTGCATGCAAAAGCTGAGGAATTCGATCTCGGACGCTGTTCCCGTTGTTGGATTCCCATGTTTTGGCCGCTTAAGCTCCTGCCGCCTGTCCACCTCCCCCTTCTTCACCCCTCTTCCTTCTCAACATCCGCCTCGCGCCCCGTCAATCCTGCATTATCGCCTTTCGCGCGATATCAGGTACATCTGTCAGGTCACTGCTTGGAATTTCTGCTCCCGTCTACCATACGTCGCAACCGGATTGCTCTTCTGCAGACAAGGAGCTGCCTTTCGACCAGTCTTCGAAACCCAACGTCGCCGTCCTTCCACGACCAACTATAACAGGACTACACAGACGGTTCGGCTTGCTTTAAAGCATCAGCCCATGACCATGACGGGAGTTCAGCACCCTCAGGCCTATGATTGGGCCAATGATGCCTTTTCCGTCTTCAATGAGGCCCCAAAACTCGAAAACAAATGGGCTTCTCTCAGCAGCAACTCAGATCCAATGGATAATGCAAGAGCCTTCACTATTCCTCCAGCGCTTCTGAATCATTCATCGGCACGTTTCGGCCAGATCACTCCACCTGAGGAGCGCTCACCAGTAGACGTGGCCCGTGAGATCAGAGCAGGCTCGATTCCTGTTGAGGACCTCATGAACGAGTCTTTGTGGCCTTCCACGGGTCAGGACTACCAGAAGTCACCCCCACTATCCACTCAGCAATCACGATCCCCACCTGAGAACGAGCAGCCATCCCTCAAGCGTCGTCGCACTGCCAGGCAAGCTTCTGCCACACAGAATCAAGCTTTTGCGCAGACACAGCAAACACAGCAGGGAGAGGATGCAGACGGCAACCCTCAGCCTCCCAAACGTAAGCGTGGGCGACCCAAGTCGCAGCCCGTCATGATTGAGGGCTACACCGCTGAAGGATATCCTTTCCAAGTCTCATCTGCCCGCCAGTCTCATCTCGAGAAGAACCGCGTGGCTGCACACAAGTGCCGACAACGTAAAAAGGAGTACATCGGTAGCTTGGAAGGTCGCGCAAGGGAGTTCTCCGCTAAAAACAAGGCGCTGAAAGAAAACGTTGCGCTTCTCCGAGAAGAGGTTCTAAGTCTCAAGAACGAAGTCTTACGGCATGCTGGCTGCGGCTTTTGGGCAGTCGATGAGTACCTAGCTCGATGTGCTGGAGACTTGCTTGGTATGAATGCGCCCCTGCCATCAGGCACAGACTCGATGCAGCATCAGTCAATACGACCGCGTGAGAACAGCAATGATTCATTGCTCAGTATAGGAAGCATGAGCTCAAGTCCGGATGCCGATGACTTCGGTGGTCTTGAACTGCTGAGGGACTACGATGACGACCTGGATGTTCGACACTAATCCATCACCCGTACTTGGTCGCTCGACGCATTTGACACTCGGCGTTCTATCTTCAGCAACTCTTCATGATACCCCGGCCTGGTCGCACTTGACGACTTCAAGTGCCATTTAACCTTTACTTGGTTTTCTCTGTTTCTCGGAACGTTACGTTCCTAGCGGAATACAAGAAATTCGCAAAAACCGGCGTTTTCGTTACAGCAATTCGCGTAAAGTATAGCAGAAATATGAAATATGATGAACGATACACGAACACCGTTGGTCCTGACCACTTTGCGCATGCTTTCGCTCACTGTGCACCCTCATCCTTTTTATCTACCCTTACGCCTATACGAAATCCACTCTCACAAAGTCTGACACAACAATCGCGTATCAGATATCAACATTGATGCAAAAGTCCCACCATGCTGATGATAGTCAGACTGGAGACAGACACCCTCTTCCACTCTCCCCCTCGAGCTATGTGAAGCAGACCTTCAACGGGTATTGTAGCCGACCATGAACAGGGTGAAGAGGCGTCGGCAGACCAATTGTTCTGCATGAACGTATAGTATATATAGAAAAGTGCTCCATTTGACCACACCAACAGCCATTCCAGCCACCTCGAGACCATCCTCAACATAGACCATCCTGAACAACTCTCATGAGGCGAGCATTCCACCTAATCGATGAATCACACATTCTTCTCACTAGACGTCACGTGAGTTTACTACAAAGCTTTCATTGCTGAAGGTCTTCAGGACTAGGGGATATGGCCGTGCAGTCACGGCATCTTTACCTTGTGTCAGGGTCTTCAGGACCCTTGCAACTGGCGTCTCAATCCCCAATTAGGCTGTCATGCAGGGGTGAAATGTCAACTAGGTATTGACACGCTCTTTTGTAGTAACGTGACAAATGCGAACCGCGCAACCTCGCAGTGGACGAGACGCAAGTGACGCAACCGGCGGGCGGGCGCTAGATGGTTTTTTAAGATCGACGGTTCCCGCGACTGTTTGGTAGCTAATCGGTTCGGTGCCACTTGGCGAACGCCAAGTGCACCCTCGCAAAACAGCCGAGACTTGAGAGTTGCCACCACCAATGGCCATTCACCAGGTACGACATCCTCAGTTGTATGGATGTGAGCTGTTACTTGGTGGCGTGTAGATTGGGTCTAGGGGTTATGGTGTTGCGCTGTTGTGCAGTAACGCCCGGGCGGCGCGTTCTATGGCTGTTTACGTGGCGCCTCTGACCAACTTTATGAGAGGCAAGGGCTTGGAGAATCCCCACTTCTCAAGCCAATTCTGATTCGCCATCAAGGTACGAACCTCACTGGCTACAGATGTCTCGAGATTTTGACGCACGCAGGCATGGCGAAGGTGCAAAGCATGCTGGATTTGGTTGCTACTTCGATTCTCAGCTATCTCAGAACGTTTCCTTCCTGCGTCTCAAATTTGCAGCTCATGGATAACGTGACTTTGTAGGATGCATTTGTCAGGTACGGTACAGTCGGTTTGCACTCCGCATCCGCATTACACTCGCCAACTTGCTGTTACACGGCATGCCTCGAACACGTTAATCGGCCTCGCCCCTCGTTTAAGGCAACGCGCAAGCGCGGTTCTCCTTGCGCCCGAAATGAACGCAACCAGGGAGGATAACTGAACGTTAGTCAACATCTCGCTCCTAAGCCTATGTCCACAGTAAGTCCACAGAACGATAACAGGCGTTATTGCCTGCCAGAGTCCGTCGAACGTGCCATTGCCACAGTAGCAGCGGCAGCGGTGGCGGCATGGGCGGCATCCTCGCGAGCAAACAAAGAGAGCTAGTTGCAAACAAGTACCGATCTAAGATCAGCCAAGGGCACATGGCTTTAGTCTGCAGACATTGGGTCTGGATGTTGCTGTCACAAAGGCGTGCAGTATGCAGCTTGCAGGTTGTGTTCAGTGCACCAATTTTGCAGGTGCGGTTGTCCAGGGGAACCGATCGATCTCGGAGACCCTGACCATCACGCACTGGAAGGAGCAGCCTTGCCAACTCAAAACCGCGCAGCTTCCTAGTCGGGCTACCTCGGATTTCCAAGAGGGTGAGATTAACTTTATAGGAAAGTACGCGTCATTGATTGGTGCAAGCGCGCCTACGCGCGTTCCTGGCCGCGTGAGCACGTGGCGAGCGGCGACATGTGAAAACAGGATGCCGATGATGCCGCGCCGCTTCTCACTGAACTGGGGCTGAAATAGATGGCTTCAGACTAGCGGTTTGCTACTTGGGGTAGGTGAAGAGATGTGTCGATGTCGGCACTTAAAACTCGTACTCGATACCAGTCTTTGTTCCCAGGCAGACGGTGGAACCACAGCCATTGGTCAATCTGCAAGTTACGTTTTGCAGCCGACAACAGTCGCACAAAAGTTCCTGTAGCAGTGCCGGCTAAACCCATCCATCTTATTGGCCTCATATTCATCTGATTAGCTCGAAAATCGTGCCATGATGCGAAGCAGCTTCCGTTAGCCATTTATGTTCTTCGCCAACGAGCCGAAGTGGTTGTAGTATAAACCCAGAGTAGAAGCTTTGCGAGAGCCGACAGTGAAGCTTGCTATAGCTGTGGCCTGTGTGACATCCTCTCGAAAGGAACTACTCTCTCGAGTCAAGTGAAACGTCACTATACTACATGTTGCTCGGCACAGGCACGTTCATAGGAAGAGGAGTCTGAACATCGAGAGATGCTCAAGCATGCGAAATTTGGCAAATCAGCTTACGTGCGATCAGTACACTGAAAGCTACATACAGCGTAAGTCGGGGTTCCCCTCAAGCTTCAACGTGGATGCTCTGCTGTCAATCTTATAGCTCCAGTCAGCCAAGCTCGCACCCTCTATGATGCAGTCGTCAGTTATCCTGCTACTAGCATCATGACAACTTCCAGTCCATTCGGAGTTTCGGAAGTAGAGGCTTCTCTGCGGGAACTAGTAGATACTGCCCATCACAAAAAACGCAGGAGCAGCAGTTGTTGTCGCCGTTATCTTGGTAGTAACGCTGGTAGTTGTACGCGCTCTTGAACAGCGGCGGTGGTTTCGTCAGGTAATACGATGGTCGTGCAAAACTCACGCTAGAGTAGCGCTGTGCTTCGCCTAGTCGTCGTTAAACCTTCAAGTTGTCACGTGGTGCTGCTGTAGCCTCCTTCCTCCCATCGGTTTACCCACCATCACCTCCTACATGTTGGCGTGCGTAGCCTCCTCAGTACTCCGGACATAGCAGACGGCGTCTACCACCTAAAGAGACAAGAGTCCAGCAAATAATTTTGGTGTCATCAAGTTCCTCAGAGTGCATCTTTTGCCCAAAATCTTTCACAGGGATGGGAGTAAGAGTGCGAGAGTCAAATGGAAACCTCACTTGACGAACAGCTTCATGTTCCTAAGAGCTAGGAGACAGTGTGCTTATTTCGGGAATGTCTTCGATCTGTCAGCACTCTGGTTTGGAAACATCGACCGTGGCACACTCGCAAAGCGAGGGCCGATGCTATGCTCGTGCTGCCGCATCTTGTCAGACCTGTGCACTAACGAGCGCGAATCTAATAAGGCAAGTAGTGGTAGAAAGGAGCACAGCGGTGTAAGATGTTCCTCAAAGCGCTGATTGTAGGCCTCATGAAGGATTTTCTGTAGCAGTGCAAACGTGTGAAGTCTTGGTATAAACTACAACAGGTAACTTCGGTGGACAGCATGGTCACCCGACTGCCATGTACAAGTATCAATTCCCAAGTCTCTAGGAGCCATACATCTCACTTACTTCTCTGTCAGTAGCCAGACTCTATCTGCCAGTGCCCTAGCTTCGTTCCTCACAATCCTGTCGCCAAGTTCAAGATCACAATACTTCATCTTCCCCACAAACGACAAATGTCAGCCCCGATATTGTAGAGTCCGTTCACGCAACGTACCACTGGGGTACCAACGCAGTGTTAAAGACACTGCCAAAGTAGTTTTACACTACACTTTTAGGTAAAATAGTCTTTTTACACTACATATTAGTAACTTTACACTAGAACTAATTATCTATAATGGTTTGTCATTATCCATCTTATCGTCTATCATCTATCGTCTATTGTCTATCGTCCATCGTCCATCGTCTATCTTATCGTCCATCGTCTATCTTATCGTCTATTATCTATCTTATTGTCTATTGTCTATTGTCTATTGTCTATTGTCTATCTTATTGTCTATTATCTATCTTGTGGAGGAATCAAGGAGCAGGTCAAAGCATGTTCAGGTGATCGATATATTTGGACCACTGATCTCCTGTGAGATCAGATGGAAGCGGATTATATACTAGAGCACCGGGATATAGTGACTCCTGCTCCAGGATCACATGACCCAGGCTCAGCCTGCTCGGCTCACCGCATCATGCCTATGGGCTCACCTCATCCACGTGTGGGATGATCCTATGTTGGGGCTCCGTTGTGACATATCTTATTGTCTATTATCTATTGTCTATCTTGTTGTCTATTATCTATTATCTATCTCCTATCTTATTATTATTCTCCCTCTATCTATAATTTGTATAGTATAGATAGTATAGATAGTATAGATAGTATAGATAGTATAGATAGAATAATAAAGTCTCAATTTATTATATTCTTTATTTAGTATAAAATATACTATCTATACTTTTAGGGTATAAAATACACCCCTAATGCTGTGTAATCTGCAGGCTTTCTTCTGTGTACTTAACACTGCATGTGTGCGGTGTTTTTTACACCCCCTGGTACCCCAGTGTACTTTTCAAAGATCTGCCTCTCAAACTTCGCGAATTAATACATCGATATGTCGTCCCGCTCCCCTCGAGCGACATCTTCTTTATGACCCGTCTTTGCAGTAGCGGAGCTAGAATGCAGAGTCAGCATCATAGACGATGAATATCGATACAGAATGGGCTTACCTCGTAAGCATGTGAATGTGGATTCAGATTCCTTATAATACATTCATGACAAGGATGGCCTACCCCGACCTGGCCAAACGCCAATTTGCTGTCTAGGAAAACCGCCGGTATCACTAAAGGTACTACGCAGTTGATCTTGATGCAATTGTACAAAGTGTTGAGAATTTCGATATTTGAAAGGCATACTGGCTTTGGCGAATAGCCTCAGTCGCCGAGTACGGTACTGTCGGGGTCTCGAAAGCCGCACTACCCTTTTTTCTCGAGCAAACCCTACTTGAGATCGCTCAGTGATGGGAAAAGGTCAAGAAGTTCTCGTATATCTCCGACTACGACCCAAATCATGAGAGGCAGGTACAAGCTTTCAAGGGAATTGATCTGCTGGAGAGCCTTGCCATCGCCGCAAAAGACCGGGGACATTGTTGTACATGTGACATACAGGATATCCAACAGCCTCATGAATGAGAACTATATAATTCCGATTGCTCACAAGCCTATACATTGAATATCAGTACATGCAATTGTTAGCTACCGTCGCACTCGTCAGCTTTCGAGAGCCTGAGCGTATTTCTGCCGTGGGAAAACTTCAGTCGAACCGTGCAAGTGCTTGGATGAGATGACAATAATGTACCATCCAGTCAGCAACGCACTGAACGCCATTCAATGGCGCGTTTAGAAGGGCAGACATGTCGGCGCCGGCATATCTGCGAAGCTTCCTTGTCTCTGCAAATAGGTTTAGGAAAATGGGTAAATTATATCTTGCGGCTGCAAGATCGATGCTAAAGGGGGTTCCAAGTGAGGATATAGAAGAACTAGGATTCTAGGACCTGTTAAACAAGGTAGGAGAAGGTAAGTTAGGTTGGAATGTGATAAGGTTTATAGCTGATACATCATACGTGCTGAACCAAATAAATCCGATGAGTTCCAGGGCCACGCTGAGCTCTCACCTGTCACGCTATGTACATTAACTTACTTTAGTTTGTCTCTTCCCGACTCGTGCATAGTTCGAAGGGCCTCTATTACCATCGTTCAGTCATTCGAAGCTGTAAGGTATCTGCGGTTGCACCGGCGTGGAACTGAGTGGTTTCCAACACATTCTCGATTGCAACATGGACGTTCCTAGCAACTTCAAGCACAGAAGAAATACCTTAGTCGCTCATGTAGCATGCGAATATTCAATGCAGGTGTCACAGGGCTCAATGTCATCAACTTTACATTAGGGTTCGACTATTTACACCAAGGATATGTTCATTAGGATCCACTTAGTTACAGGAGACACAAAGCGCTCAGAGAGTGCTCATATATACAAGGTAGTGTTTCCAGTATAGTTGCCGCTTTGTGTCGTGAAGTCTTCGGTGCTACTGAAGTTGTCGATCTTACCGAGCAAGATTTCCAACATCCTGTAGGCGACACCAGGAGTGTAGCCAGGCAACTCGTGGCCAGCGAGACGAGCAGTGTAGAAGGTCAACCCACGCTCAGCGGTCCACACACCCTGGTATCCAGCGCCAGCAAGCGCACCACCGTTGTACTCAGGGTGGTACGGGGCGTAGAGGTCGGTGGCAGGATATTCAGAGAAGCCCTGGCCGCCGTTCCAGGTCAAGTTCTGGATGGCGAACAGGGTTCCGTTGGTGGATAGAAGCATGTCCAAGTCACCACTGCCGATGATGGTGTTGTTGGTGTGCTCGATGACACGCTGAAGAACGCCATTGGTAGCAGGAGGAGCAGAAGCATCTTGGGCATAGCTGCTAGCATTACCATTACCAAAGACGTTGATGTCACTGCATTGCAACCAGTTTGAATCGAGGGGAGCGTGAAGCGCCTTCTTGACGTCGGTGCGGTTGAAGTAGATCTGAGCGCCAGGTGGGGAATAGTCTCCTGTGTTGACTATGCCGAGCTGGCTGTAGGGGTGGGGGCATGTCTCTGTGATGTGATAGATGTTGAAACAGGGGTTGACTTCGATAATGGCCGAGTAGAAGTTATCGAACTGATCACAGTCGCCAGTCTCGGTACTGAAAGGATCAGTGAGTACTGGGAAAGGACCCTTTGGAGGGGGGAACTTGAAGTATGTGTCCAGGTAGGAGGAGTAATTGCAAGCGTCTTGACGCTCACGGGCAGCCTCCAGGAAAGACTGGTTGAGATAGAGGAGGTTTTCCCAGAATTCAACGTAAGGCAAGATGACGACTTGCTGCTGAATTGTCCCGTCACCGATGATCGGGTCGTTGATCGAGATACCTGCCAGGTTGAAGTATTCATCATCGTTCGCGGAAATGAAACCATCGGCGATGTATGGGACATAGTAACCAGCGTAACTACAGTTGTCAGATATCACCGTCATATGATTGGAAGTATGAGACCGCTTACCTCTCGCCTGTGATGTACGTCTTCCAGTTCTTTGTCTGGAATGTATCGACAAAACTCTTGTAGAAGCCGCGGAACTCAGTAGCCAACTCGACCTCATCAGTGATGTTTGGGGTGCCCTGGCTATAACCGACACCAACAGGCTGTTCGACCCAGAGCATGTTGGTCAAGTTGGTCCAGGTGTAAGGGTTCTGGACAGGAGCCAATGTACCGGCTTCCCAAGTGAAAGGGCCATTCTCGGTCAAGAGACCCGAGAGACTGGAGCACCCAGGGCCTCCATTCAACCAGATCGTGACCTCCTCGGGGGTCTGCTCTGCAGTTGAAGGGAAGAACCAGAAGAAGAGCTTGCGAGTCTCGTCGGGACTATCTGAAATTGGCAGCAAACCTGCATAGCTCTCGCCTGATTATTCGATGTTAGCATGCCACCATTGAATTTGATTAGGAATGGAGACGTAGCCACTGCGGAGGAACGTACCGACGTCGAAGTTGACCTCGGGGATGCCGGTGCCATTGACAGCAAATGCTTTGGTCTTGTCTGTCAGGAAACGAGATGCTCGCTTCTGGATCTCGGGATGAGAGAATTGATTGCCAACGCTCCTCTCCACAACGGTCCTGGGAAGTATGGGCTTCTTGAAAGCAACTGCAGAGGAGGCGCAGAGCAATCCGCTGAAGAGGTTGAGGAGCTTCATCTTGGAAGAGATCTATTGACGGTTCCAACTAAAAGAGCTGATTGCAAAGTGTAGGACGAGCTGCGCTATTTCAACACTTCCGACAGTGACGGCATTGCTGCACTCGGGCCCTTGCGCTTGACCATGAGAAGAAGGAGACAGGAAAGAGCTCCCCCAGTAACGCATGATTGATTGACGAAGTGCTCGGTTGAGAGATTGTGGATCTAAATGGGCGCTATGTATTGGTCCAGCATACGAATTTCGGTGTTCGGCTATTGAAGATTGCAGCAAGTCGTGATATGACGCAGGCAGGAACGAGCTCGCACCTTCCCCATGAGGCTTAATCTTGAGGCGAACGGTCCCGCAAACCGACAATCAGGCCCCCACTATCTCAATCCGCTGAACGCTGATTCGGGGGGTCAGACTTAGTGTATTTCTTTCCTCATGCATGCCATGGAACAAGCCTCGGGGCGTCGATGGTACCGAAGGCTTGTCGAGCTTATTTCCAAGGTTGTTTGGTGTACTGCGCAGAGCACGAAGAGCAAGCAGTCTTGTCTTGCGAAGTATTCGTACTTGGCGAATCTAGTGAAGCGCAGAACTGGTTCTAGGTGACACCTTCCTGCGTAGGATAAGAAGGGCTTCGGGTCCATGCAACAGAGGTCGCGCCACCACCAGGGATAGATGAGATAGAAGGGCAGACTGAACTCCCCTTTCGCATTTGTTCATGACTCTGTCGTTGCTTTTAAATTAACATCAAACGCAGAAGTGGGATGTGGACGGGTAGGAACAAAGAAATGGTGGTGTCGTGTGCGCCTTCCCCGCCCGACAGCGGGTGGCTGCAACGGGCGCCTCGACCTTGGAACTCTCTTGCCTGCCTGTGCCACAGTCCCTTCAGCCTGCTGATCTCAGCACGTGTCGCTGGCGATCTCAAAGTACTCTCGATGCACAACATGGAATTAACACACTCACAGGCTTTCGGCTCTGACAAGGACCATGTGGCAAACCCGCGACGCTATCGCATTTGCGCTCTTCCAACATATGGATCTGCACAGCCCCCAAACAGCCACACCTAGCAGCGCGATCTCTCCCCCAACGACATACACACATGAGTGGTTGTAGCAAATGGTCCAGCCGAGTGCAAGCGGACCAATACGACGAAGCAGAATTATGGCTGTACGGCTGACGCGGCACGGTTGACTTCATCAGGCATTCAGCTCACCGGTCCCCCAGAATCTCATCAGAGGATAGATAATAAGCGGCCGTGGAATCAGTAAGACAGTCAAAAATGTATCGCAATATCGTTATCGCCGCCGCTTCGAAAGCTGCCATGGGCCATTCATCGAACGAACCCGCACCAGCCTACGACGATGTATTTCAGGAGCACCCTGTAAACTCTCAGCTGGCGTCAGGGTCCGCATCTGCTTACAGGACTGTCCCCGGTGAGGAGTCTGACATCGAATTGGCACACAACCACCCTGCACCGCCAGATGCGCTCACGCCTCATCAACACTGCGAGACTTGCGACACACTTACAACAGCGCGAGAGGTCAGGGCTAATGAACGACATTGCTGCTTATGGGTCTCGATCGTTTTCATAACCATCAGCATAGCGATGATGCTCCTGGGTATCGTCGCCATAGATGCCAAGTACAAACATCGCAAAGATTGAGCTCCAACGGCGCTACTTGATAACGAACCCCCCTCGTTCCCGTTTTCTTCGTCGGCGTGAGGCTTCAGTGCTCGAGACAGCTTCGACCACTCCTAAAGAGAAATTCATATCACGCGGACGCACGTGTGCATTCGGCAACCAGTCTTTGTCAACGCGATTTGTCATTCGATCTTTTCATTTGGTATTGTTCGGCCTTCAGTTGGCATCTCTGTACATGCTCGCAACTGAGGTATCCTCCTTCAGCGCGTCCTGGTGGTAGTGGGCACCTGCTGGGGTGACGCTTGTGTCCAACTCCTCGAGTCTTCGCAGGTCCATGGGTGCGTCGAGCAGTGGAAGGACATAGGGGTCAAAGGTCTTCCAGTAAGGATTGTTGAGGTGGTATTGCTGAGACTATAATGCGCGTCAGTCAACATTTTTTTGTGTGCTGGTCCATAGATTGAGTCGTCTTCCACGTACACTTTCCTGCAAGTAGCGCTCCACGATGCTGAACTTTCTGGGGTCGACAGTGTCCTGCATAACGAACCAGCTGAGAGTCTCTTTGTCCTGTGAGTAGACCTGGCTGGCCTCAACGAGCTTCGCCTTGAGCTTCGAGATGCTTTCCTCGTCCGCCTTCGCGTAAAGGTGTACGATGATTGTGTAGACCATGGTGTTTGATTCTGCTGAGCTTTGCAACGAGGATGCAACAATTATTAAGTCAATTGACAGGCAAAGCGCTCCGCACCTGAAGATTTCTTACATCCTCTTGCGGAGCTTGTGACGTATCTGAAGTTGTGGACCCCGCAGCCCACTTCGCGGCCTCCGCAATCCCGCCGAGCGATCTTCCATCACTGATATTCGAATGACAGCCGGACAGGCCAGACAGTCGGCGTTGATGTGCTATTCGATGTTGTGTTTTGAGTACTTTGCTACTATATAAACGCAACATATGTGCAGTCATGAAAAGATTATTCACGCAACAATAACAGTATCGTCATCGTCCTGTCTACCGTCTCATACCCACAGCTTGAGATCGACATACACCTTCGCTATTCTCTGATGCGCCGGAGCGAATCCCAGCTTCCCCTCTTCGTCTTTCCACGTATCAGTGTGGAACTCGCTGACCACCGCACCCTTGAATGGAGGCTCAGCAGTACTCCATACATGAATGACTGCATCAGCCAATGCCTCGATCTGGATACCTCTGTAGCCCTTGGTTGCAGCTTCGCGCATCAGCCAGCGCGCCAGAGCAGCCATGACGCCCTCGCCCTCGTAATCTTGGCGTGTCGATGTCGCGTTGCGGAACAAGACTTCGTTCGGCCCCTTTGCTTTCCAGCTCTCAGGGTCTCTGCTATCACCTTCCTCGAGGGTGTGATACACAATCCCAAAATGCGGCAGAGCCGAAATGAGCGGTTCCATCTTACTCATGTCTAGGGCGTTGTACGCATCGTACGACAGCGCCACACTAATGAGAGGAAAATCCATTTGCTCTAGAAGCCTCTCAGCTTCGCCTTTGAGACCCTGCTCTTTCATGACACTCGGCTCCGAGAGGTCCCAATACAGCTTGCCAGCCGTTGGTTTGCTTTCCTCGCGCTTGAAAACGTATTCGGTGTCGAATACGCCGAAGGACAGACCGCTATTGATCTGGTGTCGAACAAGATAGTCTGCGTCAATAGCCAATTGGATCGCCTTCTTCCCGTCGTTCTCTGGATACAGATATGGCCATACTGTAGAGCAAAAGCTGTTGCTGTGGCTCACGATGGCAGCCGCCCATTCAACATGCTTGGGTTCCAATTGACGGATCTCATACCGAGGCTTGAGGGACGACGGATTCGATGGATTCGGCGTTTTAGTGTTCGTGAGTGTAGTCGACGACATGGCGCCTTGTGAGTGAATATTCTGTGGTCAATCGATCGGATTCACGGACCTTGCGATTCTGTCGTGCCTTCTGGGTAAACCGAGAGTATCTCAAACTTATATGCCGGTAAGCTGACCGTGTCGTTCGTCTTGTGGGTTTAGCCTACATGCAGGTAAGATGATTTACCCGCATCGGGAAGCTCAAATCTCGAGAGCGGTCGTCGGCTAATATGATGCCACAAACTACAGCAGATAGACGCAGTGAGCATAGTTCGACTCTCTGACAATGACGACTAGTATTCTTCCGACCTTTGTATGGTTGAGTCGCCATGTTGAGCATGTATTCAAAGTCTGCAGGATGGTACATGTCCAGAGGGAGTCCGCCAAGGAGACCTATCATGTCAGCGCTAGCAACAGACAGTGCCCGCTACACCTAATTACGAAGGTACGACCAGCTACTAGTCTCTACTTTTCATCGTCGTGGTTGTTGTGACGGACAGAATTATTCGTGGGAGCGTTTGTAGTCAATTTTCGTGTGTCTCGTAGAACGCATCGAGCCTGAGTCGATAAAGAAATTATTGCAGACGCAGCGTCTGTGACCTACCATCAACGAATTCCCAGCTCATGGGAGAACAGGTGTCGGTTGTTTTCATTTTCCATCGAAATTCAATGGACTGTTTGTGGACCATGTCCCAGGAATGGTGCAACGGCCCATCAAGTTTGATGGACACCACTTGACTCGTCAGTCTTTTAATCAGCGCCAACGTTACATACTAAGAGCATCTCCTGAAGAGAGCGTTGTTTCTGATGCATATCTGTAGGACACATACCCTGCAATTTGCGCAGAGCATAGCCTAACGGACTAAGTGGTCTGCTCTCTACGTATAGAGGTGCAAGAGGTGCAAGATGAGCATGTCGCAGGCAGTCTTTTTCAACGTCACCTCTGTGTAGCTCTTCTTCAGCCTAAGTTCCAGACTGGAACGATGTTCAATGTTTCAACATTTGATACATGTCGAAATTCGATCGACCCGCCCGCATCTCGATCAACGACCCACAACCCGCGACACGGCTGTGGAGGCTCGAACGACAAGGGACAGATGATGCTCGTTGCAGATTTATGAGTTCCAGGCGTTCGACATTGTGCACTCATTGCTAGGGAAGCATTGGGTCTAAACCACTGTACCGCTGGTCCTTAGCAATGGCGCTGCCGGAAGCTCCGGTAAGGCTGGGTTCGGACGGAAGACTCTGACTCTTGAGGGTTTAAACTTTAAACTTTCGATGTTCGGTGCTTACAAAACCCGAATGGACTTGCGGGAACAACTCGACGTGAGTAAGCCGCAACAGATGGAGCCCCAAACCTAAGCTCGCCCTCGTGGGGATTGCAGCAGTGGAGCCAAGTACGCGTACACGGCAAAAGGATCACCGATAGGATCATGAGATCTTCAATCGTCGAAAACAGAGCACAGATCTCAATTTTCCTTGTGCGCTGGGTGACTGTTAAGGGTGTTTCAGCGTCGAGGTGCTGAAGGTCAATGCTGATTGGAGCAGGCCTTGTGTGAGCCAGACAATTTGCGCACACAATCATATTAATCGCTGTGACGCGTCAGATGTAGCGCGGTCAGCTTAACACTTGTAGCTTGTTTCGAGCGCCTTTCGAACGGCTCTTGGGCACTTCCATGAGTCTTGGCACTTACAAGGCCTGAGGCACGGAGGTGGAGGCCCACAGTGGTCTAGGTACGGCTGTTTGATGTACACACAACGGTCGCTTGTCTACTAGTATTAACCTTGCGAGCATTCCACCATCATCCTAAGCATGTGGAGCGCGAAATGCTGCACGTTGCGGTGAATTTAGACACCGACAGAAGCCTGCTGCATGTAGCGAGTTTTGGCGCTGTAGTAGTTGACCGCTGAGCCTCTCTGAGGCGTCATGGAGACCGGATTATGGGAATAGATAGGAGGACTGTATGCAGCAGCTTCGGCACCAACGGGGTTAAAGCGGAAAGAGAGAACGACCGGGCGAAGTGCATGCGTGCGCGCTGAGAGCGTGCTGCCGTTGAACCCTGGAAAAGCGCTTGGGCCTCTGCCTTGAGAGACTCGGCCCAAATGAGCCCCTTCATTTCAGAGCATTTCGACACTCTCGACCAGATAAGAGACCAAGACCCTGGACACGTTCGGGCGTTCAACATCTGGCAGTACCTTCTATTTCAGCGTTCTCTTCATACATAAAAGGCTCGTCATTCTTCCCCCGAGTTCCTGTCATTCATCGAGATTACGACGCTACTGCTCATTGATTGGCTAAGCGACCCACATTGCATACGCCCGAGGCACACCAATACCAGTCGCGCTATCTAATAGAGCAGTTTTGCCGGTTGACGGACGTGAACACCTACGAGTCTCGAGGCCTACATCATTGAACATCCGGTATCACTCGGCCTGGGCACATATATTCCACTGTCCCCTTCCCAGATCCATCTCCATCCAGACACTCGAATCTCATCAAATAAGACACACATCAACCTTGTCCACGTCAACCCCTCACACTACAACTTCGACACACATACCATCCACCTAAGCACTATCCATCCACTCACCAGACACAATGTTCTCCTGCGCCAACTACGAACGCGGATGCCGTGGACGCTGCAACGCAAACGGGAGCCGATGCAGTGACTGCATCGCTCTCAACCTCCAAACACGTTTCAGCAGCACATCTTCGACTTCTTCCACAGGCTCGAGACCAATGGCTCAGTACTCAGCGATGACGTCATCTTTTGCATCGCTCAAGCAACTGAACTCGGCTGCGACAAGGGCGTCGTGATCATCGAAACGACCGACTTGTAACGACTTGTATGAGCGATCATTTTGAACATTAGCGACAGTGTCTCCCGCACACTCTACCATTTTCTCCTGGACGATCGTTCATCATTCCATAGGGCAACACCTGGATTTGCATTTGATATGGCGCACTTTTTTTGTGGGATTGTATGATACACTACTTCTTGGAATAGAGCTTGCGCAGGGCGCAGGATAAGAGACGGATTCTTGGAATCATCGAAGAGCACGCAGATGCCACGATGCTCACGTACAGCAGTTCCGCGGAGGGCTGTGAGGAGGTACACGTATGAATTACGTCAATCAGAAGATCTTCGTACTACAACCACGCAAGCGTTGTTTCTCTCTGTGACCAAGTTGTTTAGTTCACCTTGTCCACTGGTGATGGTGCTGCTACATTGCGTGGTCGACATACATGTGCATCGGCCACACGGATCTGGCACATGAGGAAGGCATGCGGTTCTCTCCCTCGGAACGCTGCCTCGGAGTAGTACGAACATGTCCCACAAGCCTTCTCCAACACCAGCATATTACCGTTGGCTCTGAAACGTCCCTTGTACTTCACTCTCAAACTCCGTGCGACCTGCCCGGCACTCGCAATCGCGACTTGCGACATTTCATTCAAAACTTTCATTTCTGCGCTGTCCATACCGTGTCTCTCATTAGCGCCACGAGCGCGTCCCGCGCATCATTCAAATGCCTGACCGCAGGATCGCACATCTTTTCCCCATCGTCTTGAACTCCCCAGTGTCCCCACATGAAGAAATAAAACTTCCATCTCGACCACGAGGCTACCTGGCGAAGTGGGTCAGACGGTAATTTATTTGCTTCGAGACCTGTAACGACCCCAGGGTCTGGAAGGGCCTCTCGATCGATCATGGCATTTGCGGTGGATCGGGAAAGACAGAATCCTGCCAGAGACGTGGTAAACAATGGGTCGCGTTGGTGTCCTCAAAGCTATGACGTTGTGGCGCCGTCAGGGCCGAGCAGCCCGGCTTAGAGCGCGCCAAGAAAAGCAAGCGAGGGGCATTTCTCATGAGGGCCAGCCTTGGTGTTTGAGTCTCGTGAGAGAGTCGAGGAGAACCCGGCGCATTGACAGATCATGATGGGACTCGGACTCCATCTTGCAGCTTCATCCTGGGGCTATCTATCATAGACTGACGTCGACAGCATTGCATGCAACTCCACCAATACGTATGAACACACCAACAACTCCTCTGAAGCGCAAACAGGGAAGGCCATTCTTGCGCCATCAATCCCTTCGGAATTAAGCAGACCCTGACTCGGGAAGCCCCCGGTAACCGGCAGTGGCCAGGCTTTGTCAGAGTGGTGGTGTACGTTGTTCTAAGTTCGTCCACACACCGAAGTAGAACGACTCGACCTCCGTTTCCGTAAAGAGAATTCGCGCTTCAAAACCGGGAACCTGCCCTGACCAGACGCCCAACTTCCCCAAACTTCAGGCGCATGCATGTAGCCTCGTGTCACCGTACATGTTGCATCAGTCAATTATCATGCACAGGCTCAAGATGGCTCTTCTGTTGATAACTAACAGATGTTATGCTGCATCCTCACGTCCTACATGTCGATCAGTGTACTTGTAATAGTACACGATACAGGGTAGGCTCCTTCGTATAATACTCAATGCCCGATGCAGTCATTCATGCCTGCTGCGCACATGCTCGACCCCGCAATGTGGATTCTGTTTCTATATGAAGAAGTCTTAAGCACAAGCATCTCAAAGCTCTCTATTGACGAGACTGATCCAGAACTTCACGATACAAACCTTCTTGCTCGTTGAAAAGTACTCGACTAAACTTAGCGCTCCCGTACTGAGACGCAGGGCAAAGCGTACCTTCTTACGACGTCATTGCGCATTGCTCGGCATTCTCGCTATCTCACCGCTAGAGACGGCTTTGAGTCTGTGCAGAGTGTCAGTGTTACTGGAGTAGTCCAGCGCGGTGACAGCCAATGCTTCCATACTTGTCCGAAAACGCTCTTGGACAGAGTGCATCATACCTTGCCTGAGAACTCCCCATCCCGTTAGTTTACAGACTAACCGCCAAATGTGTGTGGGAAGCTACGGATCTCCCGCAAGGCAACTGTACTACAACTGCTTCTAGCTTCTAAAGGTTGTGTGTATCATCTGTCTGATGGTCTGGCTGTTGATAGAACAATGTTTCAGCTGTACCATTGTTGGATCAGTATAGCTCGAATGGCTCTACGACCAAATGCTCGGCACCCAGCTTAGTAATGAAATGCTGGAGTAACCCATCCCTGAGCAATTGCAGATGATCCTCGTTTGCTCTTGTTGTCACACAGTCTCCACTGATCAGTGTATACCCGCCGCAAGGCCGAGGTCGAAAGATGCAAATATTGAAAGCCCCGGAGATAGCACAAACCACGTCACCTGCCATGACCTCAGCTGGGGCAAGACCAATCTGATCGAAGGTGTCGTGAAACAGTCTACATTTTTGCACGTAAAGTATGCACAACTCCAAGTTGTCACCTGTACTATCAGTCGGGAAGATATTGTCAAAATTTTGCCTTACGGTCGCTATTGGCTGTTAGCAAGGACACCAGTCATCGCCATTGCACCACCCACTGCTCTGTACGAATGTAGTAGGCATGTATACTGAGCTCTGACATGCCTTCGGGCCTCGCGTGAAATCCTGGATGAATTGCATGCAGGCATGCGGAGACATCTCAAGATTAAGCACTTTTCCGGTGGAAACGATACGACCATACTGAACACCGTTGACTGTAAGTACTGGATAGAATTTGTGACTTCTGTTCGAAGAGTTTCCCGAATAAGGCTGGAAGGTAACGGAGTAGAACGGGCGTTCTGGCTCACGTCTCGCCACGAGTTGTCCTTTGTAAAGGTATGTATCGTGGGCCTGGCTCCAGTCGGGGATCCAGGAAGCTAGCTTGGGATATCGAACATGTGGGTATCGTACCGGAGACAAGACGTTGAGCTGGTATCTACGTAAAAGGTATAGGCCTATTTGAGTGTATATCCACTCGGTGGTCTGGCTATACGAGAAAGTGAGAGCGAGAGCGAGATCCTTGTCATCAGTCAAAAGCGGTATAATGGCAAAGAGCTTATCTCTGGAGTCAGTCGCTTTCGAGACTCGCGTCCGGCAAAGCGTTTGAAAGAGGCTTGTCTGCAGACGCCTTCCCATGGTAATGACGAACGGCCGATACCAGTACTCAAAGCTCTCGCATATACAGGCAAAGTCGCACCAGTCGAGCAGTCTATCACTGCACATGACGAGAGTCCGAGGGGAATCTCCAGATTGGCCTTGGTACACCTCCTGTAACACCCAGATGCGGCTGAACCAATCGCGTTTCAGAACACTTCTGACAGCAGCTTCGACATCTTCTGAAACCTTTAGATCTGGCGACCACAAGTATTCTTGGTCTGTAGCCTCAGCAAAATCCCAGACATCCCTGCTGACATCATCTTCCTCCCCAAGGAACGCGATGACCGTTTCCGCTAAACGGTATATCTCGCCCATGCGACGAACTTGTACCGTCTTCTCTTGGTAGTCTTCTTGATTTAGACAAACTGCGTCTATCCAAACCAGTCTTGGTTCATTTTTGCATCGGAAGCGGCGAATTGCAGCAAAGCAGTTCCGTGTGACATAAAGCTGGCGTGACCCAACATGTATGGTTGCAGGTCTGGAAGGGTCTGCCCAGACGTAGGACAGCGCATCAAATGGAGGCAAGTTCTTGACCGTTCTGCGATAATGAAGAATCTCGCAATGCACGGTCTCCGACTCAAAGCGGCCGGGGTTGATGCGCATTAGACGAAAGTCGTCCTCGCTCTGCAAGGGTTGGTGGCGGTACATCAGGTCGGTGGGCATGGCATGATCTTAGGTGCGCTGCAATGGTTCAAGTGACTTCCGGACAGATCTCTCGTGCTTGTACAGATAAGTGGACAAATAGCAGTGGCTCTGGCACATTCGAATGCAAGAAGGCAATGACAATAGGCCGCCAGACAGCCCTGCGATCACATGTCCAAATTGTTGTCAGAGATGGCGTTGCCTCGCCCCACTTGGTTGCCCTGCGCAGGCGAGGCGCTCGCGCTGGCGGCTCTTTCCTCAAGCAGCTCCTTGGGGCGCCCACGTGTTGTATCCTGACCACTGCAAGAACATCGTCTGCGCGCGTGCTTGTCCACTCATCGCAATCTGAAAGATGCATACAATATTCTATGCTATCATTGGTGTAGTGATTATCCTCGTGCTCGGGCCCGTAAGTTGATCTGAACCATCTCAAAGCGCAGCACGAAGCGCCAGCGGCACCAATCTTTGTCTCTCACGACCACCATCTGATAACAGATCTGAGGTGTCTTGTACTGACATTCCACAGGCTGTATTCGCAGACCGCAGCCCCATCCCAGAGACATCCGGCAAAGTCACTAAAGCTCAAGCCCCAGCCGACGTTGAGACCATCCTGAAGTCATCAAAGTACGTTGCCGTCGACTTCTACGCAGACTGGTGCCCACCATGCCGTGCCATCGCGCCTATCTTCTCCAAACTTGCAGATGATCACGCCGTGCAAGGTCAGCTCGCCTTCGCCAAAGTCAACGTGGATCACGTGAAGGAGGTTGCGCAGAAGTATGGGATCACGGCTATGCCAACGTTTCTGTTCTTCGAGGATGGGAGACCAACCACGGTCAAGGTCGAGAGGAAGGGCGTGGAGGAAAGTGTTGAGCAGGTGAGAGGCGCGGATGTGATGCTGTTGAAGAGCGTTGTACAGACGTTGGCGAAGAGAGTGGGAAGCTCATAGAAGAGCAACTGTGTTGTGGCCATGTATGATAGATTTGTATGGCCCGAGTTCATCTGTCATCAACACATGATTTGGCTGAGGCGTTACCCCGCACGTAGTAAAACCTTACTACACTTCTTCTAACACCAGCGTGGAAGCAATGAGGGAATCAGGCCTCTCGCGTCAGCCTGGGGCCAGCTCCGAACAGGCCAATCTTGGACGCCTTAGCATGACCCCGCCTTGCGGTCACCAAGTAGTGACCCACAAGAAACGGCATCCTTTCACAGAGCTCTGAAGGCCCTTTCCATCATCCCCATCATGACAGACTACGACTTTTCAATCCGCGCGGGCTTCCAGCTCGCCATGAAAAACGCGCTCTGCACCACCTCTCCCGAAGAAACAAAAGCATACGCTGAAGCAACAGTGACTCCCGATTTCTATCACATCATCAATGGTAAGCGCCACTCGTACGATGAGTGGTTTGCAAGTCTCGAAGCCTGGCGTGGGAAGATCACGGATTATGAGCCAAATGTGTAAGTTCACGATAGACATGTTGGCCAACTAGGACTGAAGCTCGCCAGCGAGGAGTTCCTTCGCGATGGAAGTCAGCTCGCAGCAAGGATGACTGGTGTTCTGGATTTGAGTGGGCAAAAGACGTTTTATGAGTGCTTCTTCTTCGCTGTGGTGGACGAAAAAAGTGGAAGGCTTGCCTCGCTGACGGAGAGAGCAGTTTGGGGGACCGTTGGAGGAGATGAGGTCCATGGTTCTACTTGAGTGCTGATACCCCAGTTCATACACGGCACATGTGAGGCTGCACCCTCAAGACCTACAACCCGTCGTGAGGGGTCGCTTGATTTCATGGCTTCAAGAAGGCTGCTCCTCTGCTCGAATCTGCCGTTAGTGGCCTCGAGAGCCATGCAGCGTATGCATCTGGTATGACTTTTTATGCCTGGGAAGACTTTCATAGGCCCTGTCCCTCTTGCAGCCACTTGATACCTGATTCTCTGAGCTTAAACTTCTGGATCTTTCCGCTCGGCGTCTTCGGGTAGTCTTGTACAAAGAAGACATACTTTGGCACTGGAGATGTAAGCGACGTCCAGAATTCAATAATCGTATTGACTGGACGTACCAAGGTGATGGCTCAACTTCTCCCTAACCCAGCTTCTTATCTCGTCAGCTGTGACTCGCCCTTCGTCTCCCTCATGTTTCACCACGAATGCTGCGACGATCTCTCCATACCGCTCATCGGGTAGTCCTGCCACGCTGACCTCGCGTATCGCAGGGTGTGCGAACAGACAGTTCTCGACTTCGAGAGGATGAATGTTCTCTCCACCCTTGATGATGAGATCTTTGATCCGCCCAGTGATGCGGACGTACCCGTCAGAGTCCATCGCCGCCTCATCGCCCGTGTGCATCCACATTACACCATCGTCGTCAGCGACCATAACTTCAGATGTTTTCTTCTCGTCGCCCCAGTATCCTTTCATGAGTAGGTATCCGCTCACAGCAAGTTCGCCTCGCTCGTCTATGTCCAGCGTGCGCGACCAATCGCTCGGATCAACAACCTTGGCCTGTACATGTGGCAGCAGCCGCCCTACGCTGTCGATGCGCTTCTCGATTGGGTCGTCCGTTGTCGTCATGCAGCTGACTGGACTTGTCTCCGTCATGCCGTAGCAGATGGTCAGCTCGGTCAAATTTAGTTGCTTGTGTAGCTTGCGCATCAGCTCTGCAGGAATCGAGGATCCGGCTGCGATACCAGTACGTAGGTGTTCGAAGCCATCTCGAGGCACGGCGCCGTGGGCGAGGAGATCGAGTTCAGCGACAAACATCGTGGGCACGCCGTAGAGGGCTGTGGCTTTGTATTCGCGGACGGCTTCGAGAGTGGCGAGCGGATTGAAGGCTTCGGCGGGCCAGATGATGGACGAGCCATGGGTCGCAGTAGCCATGTAACCAAGAATGCAGCCAAAGCAGCTACATATTGTGTCAGTGGTAGATCAAGAGAAACCAAACGACTCTGTACCTACTGAAAGAGAGGAGGAGGACTGCAGACGCGGTCGTCTTCAGTCAAGAGCATCCTGTCACCGATACTTTTGCCGTTATTCAGGATACTTCGATGGCTCAGACAAGCCGCCTTGGGCATGCTAGTAGTTCCTGAAGTGAATTGGATATTCACAATGTCGTTCGAATCCAAGCCTTTTTCTTCCAGCGCGCTGCCCTCTCCGCCATCTTCGAAGACGTGCTCGTATCGTGTTGTGCTCCTGTATACCGCGCAATCAATCCTTCCTTGTGCATTGTCTACCAAAATAACATTTCTTAGTGAAGGCACGAGCTCGGACTGGAGTTTCGAGCCGGTCAGATCTGGCACGAGGTGCGTCAGGAGAGGGATGTTCGATCGAGGGTCTTTGCGCGGGAGATTCGTCTCGGCGCCGATGATGAGGTGGCCGGCTTCAAGGTGGTTGAGTGCAGAAAGGACTTGGGGTGCATTGAAGGCTGGGTTCAACGGCACCAGGATCGCGCCCAGCTTGAAGAGCGCATAGGTGGTCTGCGCACATGTTAGTATGCTGGTATGCTCATTCTACGAAAGTGTCGCACCGTAGCAAATTCGACGTTGTTGCCCAATGATACGGCAACTCTGTCTCCTTTTTTTACGCCCCTCTTCTGCAAGCCTCTAGCGAGGGCATTGGAGTCTCGGTCGAGCGCGTCATACGTGAGGATTGTGCGTTGGTGATGTGAGACAACACTGTTCGCGGGGAATCAGTGAGTACTCTCTCTTGGATTTACAGAATGCGCGCTTACGCGTTGCGGTCGCCGAATTGTTTCACAATTTTCGCAAAGTGTTCGGGTATGGTCTGTTCGAGGAGCGGAGGCTGTTGGTGTCAGTGGTGTCAAAGCTCAAGAGCTCCCCCACAAACCTCGGTTGGTCCCTGGCGGCACGCTTTGGTGAGAATACCGCGACGACATTCACCGTGTATCGAGAGGAGTCTCAAAGAACGCGTAACCAGCGTCCGGAGCATCTTCAGGCAGCAGAAACATGTGGCAAAAGGAGAGAGAGCCGAGCATATTGTATGTAGGATTGAGGCTGCGGTTTAGTGTCTCGCTGTCGGAAAGTAGCCGCGCGGAGGGTTAGTTCGGTTAGTTACGCGGGCGGGGTACGGGAGCTACTAGAGGCGGCTGTAATATCGTATGCGGAATTTGACCAAGGAGGCAGCAAATGTGAGAAGTAGACGCGAAGAGATCAAATGTGCGATGATTGTGAGATTTGACTGTTATGGCTCTCGTTGCACCCGGTCGCGTCCTTGACGCAGCCTCGCAACGTAATGACCCCAAACGCCAAGCTTCAACTGTTCGTACATGGTCATGCTTTGTCGCTCTCAAACTCCAAGACCCTTCTACTGGCGTCACTTGCTCTTCGGTCCTTGTTGCTCTTAATAGGCTGGTCTGTGCTGGGCGAGAGCAAGTCAGTGAGATTTTCCTCCTTGGTCGAGACAACACCTGCTGTCTCTGCGCCCTCGAGAAGATCTGCATCTTTCTCTTCTTCATGATCTTCATCGTCATCTCTTGTGTGTTGCGACTGAGCATCAAGTTCCTTCTGAGCTTCATCGTATCTACGCCTGACCTCTGCTGCGACACGCATGCCATCATTGACGATGTTGTCGAGCATGCCGCGTATACTCTTCCCAGGGGGCACAACACCCACACCTGCCCCGCCAACCACACCCATGCCGCCTGCCAGATTTGACATTTGCCTGCCAGCGTTGGCGAACGTGGTAAGATTCGAAGACGTTGATGCTGACGATGGCAGAGGTTCGTCAGCGAGACGGAACGATGAGGAGAAACCGACCTCGAAGAACTGTTCCAACACTTCATCTGCCAGGATGACCATACGGAAAGTGGGTAGTGTTATATGAAGTGGCTTATTGGGATCCAGGGCAAGGTTAGCCGCTTTAGCCTTTTCGTGACGTTCGCCTGTCTCGGACTCAGATGTATGTGTGGACTGAGTTGGGGACAGTGGATGGTTGTCAGATTCGCTTGGGGATAATGGGTTCGTTGCAAACTTTTCAGCTTTCGGTGTCGAGGTCTCGTCATCAAGGTCGATGAGGTCGTCTTCATCTTCGTCACCGATAGCAAAATTGTCCAGGTCTTGTTCTGCTCCTTCTACCGTGGCGCCTTTGTGATTTGAAGCGTGGTCTGGATCAGCGTATTCGAAACAGCGGCGAATGAATGCGGAAACACTGCTGAGGAATTGCTCGTCCCGTGACATTGGTGACTCAGAACCCACATCGAGGGACGATGCCGAAGGACTAACAGATTCGTGGAGACCTCTTCTTGAGAGGAAAAGCAAGGCTTCGGAAATCCTCAAAATGCCCTCCCGATCCACCCTGCCATCGCCGTCATCGTCATACAACTCGAAGAAGTAACTTATGTTCGACATGATGTCTTTCGTTCCTTTCACGGCAGCAAATCCAGCTACGACGTTCTGCAGCGACAACGAGTCGGTCATGTCGGTATCCCAGCGGCGGAAGATACGTCTGAGGAACTCGTGATCTGCAGGTTCAGGTCCTGAACCCCAAGGCGATACTGAGGGCCGATTTCTCATGCTGCCGCCGAAGTAAGAGTGGTTTTGAGCAGGAGCAGGTTCTTTCGGTGACGTCGGTGAGTCTGTAACGGCCCATTTTGCGATGCCTGCGAGTATGTCAGCTTCGCTGTGAGTACTTTCCAGCACAACTCACCGGCAAGGAACTCTCTGAATGCATCGTAGTCCATGTGTGTGGGACTGATACCCACAGCCACTCGCCCCTTTTCGGCATTGCTGCCCGCAAACCCGCTGACGATTTCAGTGGCTTTTGCACGACTGGCCTTAGCCTTTCGCTCAGCCTCTTGCTGCATGATTTCAGCCCGTTGCTGTCGTTCGTACAAAACCGCATAAAACCTGTCGTACAAGAAGCCAAGGTCATTGACGCTCAGCTTCTTGCTTTCGGGGCCAAGATTCCGAATGGATGTGCGCTTAGCAAAGTTCTCGATATTCTCCAGAACAGCATCCTTGTGCTTCGCCCGTTGTTCAGAGATGGTGTTCTGCGTGATACCAGCAAACTCCTTGAAAGCCACCACCATTAGCTCTTGGAAGCGTGTGACGGCTCGCAGCTTGGGGTTCTCGGATCTCGGATGAGCAGATTCGTCGAGTCTAGAGAAGTACGACTTCAACACCGAGATGAAGGAGCCATCGTCTGCAGCATCTAGAAGCTGTTCACCATTGATACGCAAGATGGCTAGACCGATCTGGAACAGCACCTTGGGTCCTTCCAAGAAAAAGACGTCTAGGACTCGGAAAGCAAATATCAAGGGCATGGAGTTGATGTAGAGCGAGAGAAACCAAGGGAGGGAGACCACTGAAAGCTGGACGTCGGACTTCACGAGGTGATCCCAGAGAATAGGCATGGTCTTCTCGACCAACGACTCAAAGACCTTTTGGTCCAAAAGTGTTCCGTACATGGTCTGCGAGTAGTATCCAGGCAATAGACGGTCGCACAGTATGGACAGCAGAAAGAAAGCCTGCGGCTCAGAAACGTAGCTTCAAGGCGTCAGTATTTCGATAGATCCAGCGAGAGGGAACACATACATCAATAATGCAGCCACGACAATATTCATCGCTTGGCAATATCCCACTTCTTCGTTCGTCCAGCTATATGCCGTCAGGACACGTCGCAATCTGCCAATGCCTGCCTCGTCCTGGAAGCCTGGGTATTCCGGCAGACTTCGGTTAAGGTCCTTCTCGATCTCGTCTATTGCCAGCGATTCGCGCCCTGAAAACTTCGCGAGTGTGTCTGTGTATAGGTTTGGGTTCTGCAGGCGTAGGAAGAATGAGCCAGAGGTGAGCTCCCATACTTCTCCTCGCAGTCGGTTCGGCAGTCCGACACGTATCAGCTTGTGAAATGTGGGTTGACGGATGAGCGTCGCGCCTCGACCGTTCTCTGGGCCTTGTCAGCTCATGCCAAAAGTAGGTTGCATGCGTACCTACCTCGTAGATACTCTCGCCATAAACGTATCTTAGTAGCGTCTCTCAGTTTCCGCGCATTGCCCGGGTATTTGAACGTCAGACCAAGGCCTGTGTCTGGGTGCTCTCTTTTTGTGTCTGCGGCAGCTGACTTGTCCTCCGCATCTGTAGTAAGTAGGTATTCTGAGTAGCTAGTAAGGGCTACTTTGCGTAGCGTGTCCACGCTTTTTACGCCCTCTCTCAGACCCTTCTTCAGAGCATCGCAGAAGCGTTCGCAGGCCTGCCGCGACCCGGCCAGCTGGATTGTAAGCTTCTGACCGGAAGGTGTCTTCGATCTCGAGTCAGGAATGCCGTTCCAGGTTGTGATAGCAAGCGCGAACATGTAGCTCTGGCTATGCAGTCGCTCGACTCTCCTGATACCGCAGAGCGGGAGAGTGAAGCCATTGCCAGCCGGTCCTGCGCCGTGTGTCTGTCCCGTGAAGCTGCTGGACGAACTCGAGCTCGCAGTGTTCAGGAAGCTGGACCCTTGCGTGGAGAAACAGAGATACTGCTCGCTCAGGTGCAGCTTTCCCACATAGTGGTTGCCCTGTCCTCGTTCTCCATCTGTCGCACTTTCACCTGCGCCCCTCGTCGAGTGGTGGGGCTGCAGGGTAAGCTCGGCGGTGATCTCTTGCAGAGGATTCTGCGAGTCGGGCAGCCGAAATTGATAGCGGAAGAGGGTTGCCTTGGACGGTCGGCGGTCGCTCGAGGCAGGAGCAGCGATGTTACTGAGGGTGGGCTCTATAAATTGCTGGGCCTTCTGCACCAGATTGCCGAAGTTGAACATGACAGGCGATCGAGGGCGGTAGGTCGAGCGAGCATGGGCTATGTGGCAGGTACGATGTAGGTTCGCCTCATTGCGCGCAGGAAGGGTGCATTCTTCGCGACGCAAGCTCTGGATGTCGTGTTCTTGGCTGCGTGGAGAGCTGCGGTCCTCTCAAGGGTCAGCCGCTCGGCCCCCGAAGCGGCTCCACTCTCGCAAGCTCCGTCATGGCATTGAGGCTCAATTCATGCATATGGTTTCATCGACTAACATTATCGCCCACGGCGCTTCCTATACTAGCTGATCGTACAAATAATTTTGAAATACACTGCCTCACTAAGTGCAAGTGTATGCTCCATCGACGCGCAGGTCTGCGCCGTTCACGTACAGACTGGCATCGCTGGACAAGAACGTGACGGCGCCCATGAGGTCCTCAGGACGGCCCATCTTACCGACAGGAATGAGGGATGTCCACTGCTTCTGCAGCTCTGGGTTGTCATCGAGAATCTTTTTGGTGCTGCAGCGTATGTTAGTAGCAGGCAAGAGGCACGCGTTGGTTTACTTACAGAGCAGTAAGCATGTAGCCAGGCGAGATGCAGTTGACGCGAATGCCATGCTCGGCCCACTCAACGGCCAAACTGGCAGCGAGGTGCCTCACAGCGGCCTTTGCTGCATTGTATGGGGCCTGAGGCTGAGGGACATTCACGATGGAGCCAGACATGCTGCCAATCATGACGACGCTACCAGGCGCCTTGCGTTCCATGAGGTGTTTAGCAACGGCGACCGCGTAAAGGTAAGTGCCATCCACATTGACACCCCACAGTTTTTGGATGCGATCATGGGGGTAGGATATCGCATCAAAGTTCTCGGTAAACCCAGCAGAGGTTACGAGGTTGTCGACCTTGCCATGAGCTTTGATAATCTCAGCGAACGACTCGTTTACAGAGTCAGGACTCGAGACGTCGCAGTAATGAGCGGTGACCTTGGGCAGCCTTTCCTTGTTAGGATGATATCAGAGCAGGTTACATGATGACTCACTTGGTGTAGCCGGACTCGTTTTCCTGCTTGAACAGGTCGATGAGCCCTTCTGCTGACCTCTGCGCCTCTTCCTTGTTCATGTCAACAATGGCAACATCGGCGCCGGAGGTGACCAATGCTTGGGCCATGACCAGGCCGAGTCCTCGAGCTCCACCAGTAACAATAGCAGTCTTGCCCTCCATTGAGAAAGCAGCAAGTGTACGCTTGAAATGGAAACCTCCGCGTCCCTGGACTGGCTGAGAAGGAGGGAGATCCTTCTCTTCTGGGTACTCGACTACGATGTCCTCCCGTGTACGAGCGAATTGACCCTCATGGTCTCCACTCTCTCCAGCAGCCGCAGATGAAGATGCAGCATCGTGGTCTTCTTCAGCGCTTTTGTCGAAACGGCTCACGGTGGTTGTGAAAGGCTGAATTGCAGAAGCAGTTGGGCGGAACGTAGCTCGTGGAGCTTGCCATCTGGCTGCGCGAGCCACCTGGCGGGCAATTTGTGCTTTGAACATGCTGGAAGTTGTGTGGAAGTGTGACTGAGAACCCAAGTGGCGTTCCGGGGGGATAAGCGGGTGCTTTAAAGGTCATGCAGCTGGCGCTCAGATATCGTCAGTTGCTGGAAAGCTTCTAGATCCCGAATATGTATCCACCTCCAGCCGATCGGCTCGCCAGTATCAGATGGCCAGCCAACTTAGGCAATCCGAAAGATTTGAGCTTCGGGTAGACTACTGTACTTGATTTCTTGTGGTATAATCAAATTCGAGCAGCTGTTCGTGAGCTCTTGAGAGCTTCACATCGGAGCTCTCCAAAGCTACCCCCGCGCCGGTGACGTAGTTGCGGCGCCAATCGCTGCAGGGAGAACCGCGATCCTCCCAAACACTCCCTTTTCCCCAACACATTGTCCTCTTTTCTCCACGCCGTCGCGCCTCTGTCTCCACCCCCAAGACCCCTGTGGAACCTTGTGGGCTCGGCCTTCACGCCGCAAGGGCCGATTGTCCGACGAGCTCAACGCGGTGACACACATTCCGCGATCATCGATTTTTCTGGGAGACCTTACACGCCGTACGTACGTACGTGGAGGTTGGGCAGTAACAACCTGCTGGCACATTTGTACGCAAGGACGTCCGAGTAGCCGCGTAGAGCCTGATTCCAGTATGCTTGACTCCTTCCTCTGTTTCCAACGTTTTTCCACGACAACAGGGCCCGCCAGTATCGGTCGCTGCACAGGCGCGCGTGAAAGCCCAAAGAAGCTTTGACAATGCTGACCGACACGCGTCCAGCAGCCCTGGACTGGTCAATCTCTCATGATGTTTGAGCTCTACCTCCTGACCTTCAATTGCGCACGTACTCTTGTCGATCCTCAGGCCCTCGCACCATCTTTTTTCGATGCACTCCCCAAAGGTGCCCCAGTACCAGATCTGGTCGCTATCTCGTTACAAGAGGTAGCGCCGATTGCCTACTCTTTCCTAGGTGGTTCATACTTGAAGCCCTACTTCGACCGCCTCACCACGACGGTTCAGCTCGCAGCAGATCTACACAGCCATGGCAGCCAGCGCCTTGAGCACGTCGCAACGCGTAGTCTTGGCATGACAGCTCTCATGATATTCGCAAAGCCCAGTCTCACACAAAGCATACAATGGATACAGTCAGCGGGCGCAGGGGTCGGCTTCGCGAACATGGGCAACAAGGGTGCCATCGCTATGCGAGTCGGCATAACATGCCCAACATCAGCAACAGGAGAGACGGTGAATTTGAGCTTTGCTGCTGCTCACCTCGCGCCATCAGAGAAAAACGTGGATGCCAGGAACCAAGACTGGGAGAACCTGGTGCGCAATCTGGTCTTCGTCAACCACGACGATTCAGCGTACAGCCTGAGCAAGGAAGCGCCTCTACTGAGCTCGGGCAAGGCACCAAGCGAGCATGACGGGCTTTTCGCCCCTGGCAGTCACGTCTTCTTCTTTGGCGACCTAAACTACCGGACACACGATTCTACGCCTGACGAGAATGCTCACGAGTCATTCCCTTCGATGTCGGCAGCGGAGTCTTCACCAAGACACTTCTCTCAGCTACTCAGCCACGACCAGCTCACTAGAGAGAAAGAAGCCAACCGTACGCTCCACGGTCTTGAAGAGCTGCCCATAACCTTCCCTCCCACGTATAAGTACTCTACCTCACGCAGCAGTGACGACGAATGGCAATGGGCAAAGCACAGGTACCCTTCCTGGTGTGACAGGATATTGTACCTGCCGTCCCACACCACGAAACTTGAGCCGCAAATATACACTGCTCTTCCAGTGCAACGGACATCAGACCACCGGCCGGTGGCATTGTCCCTGCGCGTAGAACGTACACCACTGCCAGCAACCGGTAGCCGGGTCGATTCGCCATTTTCTTTGAACCCCGAATGGAAAGTGAGGCGTGATGCTGCTCGACGATGGGAAATCATGGTGGGCGCGTCATCTTATCTTGTTTTGACGAAGAAGGGCAACGCCATGCTTGTGGCATTCTTCGCTGTGCTGCTTGGTGGATGGTGGCTAGCAGCTGTTTTAACCAGGTCAATATAGCCAACTTAATTGCAATGCTAGTGACAGCCGCCATTGCTGTACAATTGCTAAAGGTTTGCTCTCTAAACTGACCAACGGAGACTGTTACGTGGTGGTCACTTGTGCTCAGGGCTGTAGAATTTCGTGAACGAAACTAACACTCGTCACAGGATCAGCGGACCAGACACGATTTGAGCCCGAGATTACATTTATATGAACAAGTTTCCGTCCTGAATGACTGGCGTTGTTAATGGACTACAAAATATCTTCTTCTCTGCTGGCTTCCATTTATAGATGGATCTGTACTCTTGTCGAGCCTGGCTGCGCTTGGAAGTTCCCCCAACTCTGTCTCACGAAAGCAGTAGAAGACACGCTCAGGTAGACCAAATATTTGGAGATTCGATTGTTCGGTCTGGTCGTCTTGCAGAACTTTCGGTACCGCACGAAATGTAACAGCTACTGTGCGTTTATCCTCTCTCGTCCTGCCTAGACTTCTCAAACTCCATCGGTGGAGGGAAGTGGAGCTGCTTCTGCCAAAAGGTAGTTGATCGCCTTTTGCGACATCTTCGTGGAGCCAACGCTTTAGGTCAACGTTTCCACCCTCGTTCTTGTGTAAAGTCTTGCGATGGTTTTGTACATGCTCATGCAAAAGCGAACAGAAAGTGCAATTGCAATGCGCCGAACTCGCAAGCGAGGACTGGCTTGGGTGATGAAAGGCCCATGAGGCAGTCGAGCGCACAATGTTCTCCGTGCAGAACGTACAGCATACGGGTGACGATGTCATCATGATATCGATGCATGTGGTGAAGACGCAGAAGGCGAGGACGGCGGGAGGAGCAGTCAAGTTACGAAGTAGACCCACCCGCTAAAGATGGCATCCCTGTCGGATCTCATTTGGCCCCCAGAACGAGATCGTGACGCTAATGCAGCATAGGGTGCCTGAAGTTCTGAAGTCCGGTCGTAGCATTCATGTGCGGCATCTGCTGCAGCACTCTGGTGTACCCAAACCTTGACGATAACGTCTTGAGAAGGAACCCAAACCTTGGTGATAACGTCTTGAGAAGGAACCCAAACCTTGGTGATAACATCTTGAGAAGGACTCAGACTAGCCCTGGAGGTTAGCATAGTGTCGAGTAGACCGTAGTCCGATAGAAGCTTTCTGCGCTTTCCGGCTGATCTGACAACCGGCGATCAGAATGAAATGTGTGAGAACTGCTCCGCAGTACGAATCTCACATACTAGCAGAGCAAGCCTCTAGGTATTGCTAAGAGCACCCCAACCATGGTCAATACGACACCATGCCCCTTCTCCGGCTCGCCGCGCAGCCATTATCTCCTGTCGTACAGTTCTAGCCATCTTCTCGTGACTGATCCATTCAGCGACAGCATGCCCAGTCTCATGAGCGTTGAGTTTCCAACTCTCTGCGTCATTGTCTTTGTTCTCTCGCAGCCAACGCATCAATTGCACTGGTACCATTCCTGCTGGGATGCTCTGCAGCGATTGGACGTCAGCCGGTATCCAACCTTGGAAAAAGTTCAAGTATGTGATTCGTCGCCATGCGTCGTTCCAGTCTGGGCCAGGCGATGCCTTGTGATACCTCCATTCCTCCGGATCATGGTCGGACCTTGACACCGACAAGAGCGCATCTGAGCGCCAGCACAGGGCCTTCAACCAGAAGCACCCTTCCAGATCGAGCCACTGCAAAGAGTACGTATTGACCGAAAAACGACGCAGAATATTCGCAGCTTCATGCCAATCATCGTCGAGATCGGAGTAGAAGTGGGAGCCACCGAGCGAGACTGTGGTAACGTTCGAGACCATGGATGTCGTCGCAGCATTAGGAGTCGTAGATGGTCGCGGCCAATATGCGAGTGAAAGGTGAGTAATCTTGTTTAGATTCGGGGAAATCTTCAACAGCTCAGGCCAAGATGCCCATGCACCGGGTCGCGCGAGCGATAGCCTGCTGAGGTTGGCAAAGTATGGGGTTGAAAGCGTGGCGTTCAAGACAGACAGGGTGCCCAGTGATTCTTCAATCTCTTCTTCCCAAGATTCAGCGACTTCGACCGTCCTCCCTTTGCCTTTGTTCACAGGTTCATCAATCTGCGAATTCTCCACGTTAGATCCTTGCGAGCTGTGCCGCTTGAGGCATCGCCCTACATCTGCGAGTGTGAATTCTGCACTCGTCAGCCCGGTGAAGTCCAGAAATCGGACTTCATCCCAGCCTGCATTGCCGGTCTCCGTGTCGTTCTGAAATAACAGCTTGAACGATCTGAAATCCAGGCATGTTTTAGCCCCAAAGGCACCCAGATAACTCAGTAGCGCTTCTCTCAAGGATATAGGTATAGTAGAGAGATAGTGTTGTTCGAACTCGGAAAGCTCCTCCCAATGTACTGCGAACGTCCGTAGTGCGAGATCTCGTAGGCTCCGCTGCGGTGGGAGACGCTGCGACATTGATCAGTATTCCGCCTGAACTCTTGGCTAACGGACCGAAAATACCCTGTACTCATCATCCGTCACTCTGACCAACAGGCAGAACTGTGGTATGCCGACCACACCACCAGATTGCTGCTTCCTCATTTTCCGCACATAGTCAGGCGCATGACGGCTGGAAAGAAGCCAGCTGATCGGCGCCGCTGGACCTGGTGGCGGTCTAGCGCCTCCAACTGCTCGCCGTGAACGCAAGCCTGCCTTTGGTTTTGGAGCGTTAACCTCAGGTATATGCAGGATACGCCGCAAGTCCGGCGGGACGGTGCGACTGCTTACTACCGATGTGAGCTCATCTCTCTGTTCTGACGTCGTCCGTGGCGTTTGCTCTCGGCGAAGCTGTTGTATGCGCTGGTTGACCGTCTGGGGCTCCGGTTGCGCCGAGGACGTGGAAGCTCGTGAGCTTTGCAGGGAAGGATGGACGTAGCTTGGCTTAGCTTGCGTATAGGCTGGTGCGTGCTTCTTGGGCATGGCAATAGGTATACGAGGTGTTGCTGAGTGAGCTTCGAGGCGAGCTACTTGTATGAGTAACGCTTTGGTAAGCGAGGATGCCTGTGAGTCAATAACAATGGACGTATACAGCAAATGCTCCAGGCTTGTATGCTGATTCAATCGATTTGAGATACAAAAAACGTCCACGATTTACAGTTTTGTCGTCGAAGGAGGATCGAAGAATGATCGAGGTTTCATCTCTAACGTCGTTGTTCGGTATGACGCCACTGCAGACCTACGTTCAAAGCTTTGCAGTGTCGCAGTTCCCACATCTCGCATTTGACTCGTGAATATATTCTTGCATGATACGAAGTTCAAGATGGAGGAGTCGCGACACAACAACGCACGCGAACAATGTATCGAATGGGCTTTAGGGGCACACTGTGTTGCTTGACCGACAGACCAGGCGCATTGCTTGGCGAAGCTTGGCCCTTCAACCACTCCTGAATCCATGAATGCTTATCGTGATGAAGTCACCAGCCTTGAGGGTGCAGCTCAACAATGCGCAATCTATGCGTACTATGCACCTGAATCTCGTCCCGTCTCGGCAAGCGGTGCCGGTGCGGTGCAATGGCAACGGCGACGAGGTTCATTGGCTACCTTGCTTTGCCTTCGCCGCCGCCGTGGTCGGACTATCTCCTAATGTTTCCAGGCTCATTCCATACGAGATCGAGGACCATTCCTCGAGGCAGCGGCGACCCCCGTTCGTGTGGCGTTTCAAGCTATGATCGATAGACCAGGTTTCAAACGGCCCGCTGTCAAAGAGGTGATCTTTACGTGCAACCGCGGCACTGAGAGTCGATATCCTGGACATCGTCAAAGCAACAGCAAGTCTGCAATGATCTGGGACTTGCGTACGATGCAGGTTGCCAGTAAGTGGTTCCACCCGAATCTCGAGAAGAATGGAGAGATGTTACACGAGGACGCTGGTGGGTCCGAGCTGAAGCCACGCAAGCAAATGAACCCCTGCACATCACTAAAATTAAACTCAGCCTACCACTTTCCCCCGACGGAGCTTTCATGCGGGAAGGATCAGCGAGTGCCTCACTGCCGTAAAGGTTGGCTCGTGGGTTGTCATGTTAATTCCTGTTCTTTTTTCGCACGTCCGCAATCTCTCTCACTTCACTTACACCATGCCGTAGCCCTCCTATCTGCGTTTGCGACTCTTTTCCCCATACTCTTCGCAGTGTTGGTCATGCTTTTGTAGCTTTATCGAGCCATATAATTGCACTCAGTCACTCGCTTACGACCAGCAACGATGCATATCTCGGCGCGCACGATAACCGGTATCGCTCTCTTTATCACGTTTACGATTCTCTACACGATCAACGCAGTGTCCGCCCGCGACCCGACTTCGTTCTTCTTCAACCCTTCCAAGGGGTACGCCGCCAGATACTCTGCTATTCGACGCCAGCAGGCCGAGGATTTCCTGCAAGCCTATCACAATGCGCCAAGTCACGAGATAGTCAAAGCCGGGCCTGAGAAGAAGAGAAAACTCTGTGTCGGCGTACCTTCTTTCAAGCGTGAAGGAGTGCACTATCTACGAGACACAGTCGGCTCGCTTTTAGAGGGCCTGACACCAGAAGAGCGACAGGAGATATATCTGATCGTATTCATACCACATTCGAATCCGAATGTGCACCCGGAGTACAATGAAGCATGGCTGCCGGGGCTTGCAGATCAAGTTCTGACTTACCAGTTCGGTGACGATCAGATGCAGGAGATCCGCAACATGGAGCGAAAGGGAGGCTTATACGTTGAGAAGGCGCTGTTCGATTACAGATACCTTCTATCAGCATGCACGGAGCAGTTTACACCCTACATCGCTATGATTGAAGACGACATCGTCGCTATGGATGGATGGTACCATCGTACGATGGACGCAATAAACCAGGCTGAGCAACAGGCTGCAGAGCGTCGCGCAAGGGCCGACTTCCTCTACCTGCGCTTGTTCTACACAGAAGAGTTCTTCGGCTGGAATGCGGAGGACTGGAGGAGCTACCTGTACTACTCGCTGTGCGTCGCGGGCATCCCTACTGGCCTTCTGCTCTTTATACGCTGCGCGCGACCGACGACGAAACTGTCTCTCACGCTCACAACGCCTCGCTCGGTTATTGCGATTTATGCCCTGCTTGCGACCAGCATCCTCATCTTCTTTGGTATGGGTCGCAATACAGTCATGCCTATACCCACAGGTGTCGCCGAGATGTCTGAGTTTGGCTGCTGCGCCCAAGGCTTCGTCTTCCCGCATTTGAAGGCACTCGCACTCATCGACTACTTCAAAGACCGTCGTCTGGGCTTCGTCGACGTACTCACTGAAGACTATGCGAACCAACGCGGCGAGCTTCGATACGCCATGACTCCGAGCGTCATGCAACACATTGGCAAGAAGAGCAGCAAGATCGACGATTACGGGCCGCAAAGCAAGTGGGGCAGGAGCGTCGCAGAGAAGATCTGGAGTTTCGCGTTCGAGAAGCTTGACTGGAGGAAGCTGCGACAAGAACACGAACAGAATGCGAGTGAGAGGCACGAGGCGAAGGTGGAACAGGATGCGCGGTTTGCCAGCCAACAAGCCGGCGTCTGAGGGGCCGACTCTTGTAATTAATGGAAAGCAGTAGAAGCCTAGGACGAGGCCTTGCCACAGCCAAAACAGCCTGGTTCAGCGATTAGTTCAGGACACTGAACTCACGTAATAAGGAAGCGCATCGCAGCACCCTACAGCCTGGACTCGCGCAGCACTTCGCGACACTTCGCGGGATGCTCCACGCCTAAGAGCAGCTAGCAGCGCGACACACAATCCCCATCCGGATTACGATGGGCAGGACTTAGTGAGGCGCGTATGTCAAAGGCGACATGCAGGGCACGCTCGAGTCAGGGTTAAGGAGGTATTAGCAAGAGGCACTGACTTCGCGGCTATTAATGTGACCCAACGCTGCATTCCGCGGCGCGTAATGAGCGATACCACAACAGCAATTCGATTGTACTTTATACTACAATACAAACCGCCTTACATACTGGCCCACCACATAAGACCTGCAATCAGGCGCATAACTGTTGCTCGCCTCAAGTCGTCCAGGACCTCGCCCGTGATGAACTTTGGAAACAGCAATTCCAACGCAAATCTGTATTCAAGGCCGATGCGATATTCCGGCGACGCACGCAAGGCAGCCTAGAGACCAGCTGAGATGCTGTCCAGTCCTCGTCGAATACAGCTTCGAAAACACGCGATCCAACACACGGCCGAACAGCCTTGACCTGCACATATCCCCGTACTCCCGCGCTGGCACGACCTCGCACGTTGCCGATAGTCATTGTTGCGTTCTGGCATAGACATATCGCCAAGGCTAGACAGGAAGCTCTGCGTCCGCGTCCTGTGGTGCCATTACCCCTGCGTTACAGCAGCGCTGAGTCACAGGCGTATCTCGCGCATCTCTCGATAGCGTAGAAGAAGGGATTACCGTCAGTCGTCGTTCGATCAAGCCAGACAAGACAGCGTGCTCCTTCTCTGTTGGCGGAAGGAGCGAGAGCTGCACTTGTGGGCTTAAAAGGCGTCTAGAGAATGCGGACAAGAGTAGTGAAGTTCAAACGTGACGTATGGGTTCAGGTGGCTGCTGTGTACTTTAGCTTGCTTATGTCTGAAGCCGTGGTGGGAGAAGGGAGATGTTGTTTGTTAGGTCGGGAATGGCAGAGTGGCGGATGCGAGAAAAGAAAGGCTCGGTTCATAGGATTAAGTAGACCTTTGGGTTATAACTGATATTGTAGTTGAACGTGGTACAACTACAATATTGTAGAGTTTTGCTGGAGCGAAGGTTAACTACTGTGGTAGTGCGTGAAGAGCAGGCAGCTAACCCTGCGAAGACTAAACGGCCCACTTTAATTGTCCTGTAGCCACTCAGCGTCTCTCTTCTCACTACAAGTAGAGCAAAATTCCCCAGTAAGCAGAGTTATGCGAACAAACGCGTTTATCCCTAATATTCCAGATCCATAGATCCGCCAGCTGTGTGAATCAAAGGCAGCGTTCACCCTCAATCCCCCCCCACACTCCCACGTTGTCTTGGCACCTACCCAACACATGACCTCCACCTCGCCTCGAAATCACCTCCCACCCTCCTCCAACATGAGTGCGACTAATGACAATGAATGGGAGTATGAATACGACTCAGTCGAAACAGAGGCCTTCTACATCCCCATCGACCTCTCCCACATCCCCAACCCAACCGCCCAAACCCCTCACCGCACCGGCCACCCCACACTCCTGAAAAGCCGTCTCCGCGCCGCACAGCGCGTTCAGGACACATCCAATCTCGAGCCTCCGACCACCAACGGTACTGCAGACGCTAGGGGTGAAATTGGGCGGGAAAAGGTTGGCGAAGCGCAGATCATCGGCCTGCACACCCCAAACCCGCTTGTTATGTATAACGGCCAACTACTCAGTCTAACGTGGGCGGAGAGCATTGGCACCGACATGTTTTTCGCGGAAAAGGAGGATGGTGGAGATGGGGGGGCGAAGCTAAGGGAGTTGGATGGTGTGGATTTGTTGGGTGTCAGCTCCGCTAAGCTTGTTGCTAGGGTGGGACGGTTGAGGCCTCGCGACGAGCTTATCGGGAGCGCTGGCGAGACGGGTGTTGCGAGTGCGCAGGATGTGGATGCAGAGGAGCTTGTCCGCACAGCAATACCACCAACGAGCTTTCTTGCAAAGCTGAACGCGGCAAAAGCGAAGAGGGGGGATGCGACGCGTCTTGCGCTTGCCGGGTCAGGGGACGCGACACGGCTCGTGTCTGGAGCTGCACCTCGCGCTGATGTCGAGATGGGAGGCACTTGACATCGACGAGGCACAGGCCCTGGAGAACAAATGTTGGCAGAGCACGAGGCAGGCGCAGTGTACAGCCGCCTTTTTCGACGACGGGATAGCTAGGCTGGAACGTCCTGGGCACCGACCTAGACCCCACGCATCTACCCAGTATCTCGAAAGCGCTCGCTCGTTCGACATACAACGTCACTGAAGGATCAGCGACACTACCACTCTGCACACCCTCCTTGGCCTGTCGTCGAACACAGCGAATACACGGCATCTTCGTTACCTGATGCTGTGGCTGTGGTTGTGGCTGTGGTAAGGGCAGATATGAGGGATGGGAGAGTGTAGAAGGAGAGGGAGAAGAAGAGGAAGAAGGAGAGGGAGAAGAGGAAGAAGGAGAGGGAGAAGAGGGAGAAGGAGAGGGAGAAGAAGAGGAAGGAGAGGGAGAAGAAGGAGATGTGATCATGAAACATGGCAGAGTGGATCAGACTGATTTACATGCTCTTTAAGCTAGTAGATGTATAGGCGGGTATGCTGCGCTGTGGAGGGGGGAAGGAAGGGTGGTGCGAGATGTGATTAAGATGTTGTTGGGTGGGTGGGGGTGGTAGACTGGTAGTATATCTTTGTTAGATCACCAGGTACTTGGGTGTTGTTAGAGTACTTGACGTGTTGTTACATCTCGTCTTCAACAAGTCACACGAAGCCAGTCACATCGTCCAAGCCACTCAGAGTGAGACAGTCATTGAACCGATTCTGCAGAGTAGAAAGCCACGCCACCTTCTTTTATATCATACACAACCCACCAACCACGACAGTTTCATCGCTTTTCTCACTGCCTCGCCCTCTTCTCCTTGTCACTCGTAGTCTGGCTAACATCCAGCCCCAAGCCATTCGAATCGAGATAGACCTTGTTGGCAGACTGCTGCAGGATCTGCGCGATGTTGCGTGCGTTTTCAAACTCGCGCAGGTCGACGTAGGTACGGGACTTCTTGATGGCGTCGCCGATGAGCTCTGCGGAGCGGGCTTCTCCCTGGGCGCGGACGACGGTGGCTTGTTTTTCTTGGCGGGCTTTGTCGACGACGAAGGCGGCGCGCTGGGCTTCTTGCTGGGCGACTTGTTTGGCTTCGACGGCGGCGGTGAATTCGGGGGAGAAGGCGAGGTGCTGGGGGGGTTAGTGGTGGAAAGAGGGGGGGGTGTGGTGGGTAGGGCTTACTGTCAGGGAGACGTCATCGAGCATAATGTTGAATCTGGCTGCTCGCCGGACGAGGTTGTCGCGGACCAGCCTGGAGACGTTCTCACGCTGGGTGATGAGCTGCGAGGCGTTGAACTGGGCGACGACGCTCTTCAGGACCTCGTTGACAATGGACGGCAGGACGCGCTCGTCGTAGTCGGTGCCGAGGGTGCGGTAGATCTGCGGCAGGGCGTCGACGCGCGGACGGCTCAGGACTCTGCAGGTGATGTTGACCATCTGCAGGTCCTTTGTGCCCGTCAAGCTGGCGACGTTGCGCGGCTTCGCGCGCACGTCGTAGGTGATGGGCGTCTCGAACCACGGGACGTTGAAGTGGGTGCCTTCGTTGTAGATTTCCTTCTTGACGCCGCCGAGGCGCGTGTACTTGATGGCGCGGTGGCCGCCGTCGACGTTGAAGAGGGCGTTGTTGGCCAGCCAGAGCCCGCCGCCGAGGAGCACCAGGCCTGCGATGCCGCCTACAGTGCCTTTTGGAGCGCCGCCGCCAGAGCCGCCGAGGCGCGAGGTGCGGCGGGTCAGCTCATTTTGGATGCGTTGCCAGGCTTCCTTGGGGTCGGGTGCGGCCATTGCGACGTGAGAGGGAGGGGGAGAGGGAGGGGGTGCGAGGCGATGTGGATGTGGATGTCGTCGTGCGGCCGGTGGTGGAGGCGTTAGGTATGCAGTCGAAGCATCATCATGGAAGTTTCCCGCAATGGCGCCGATTGGATCGGCGGAGGTGACAGCACCAAATGCTCCCTTGCTTGCGCTCTTCCTGTGGGAATCACCCACGCAGTCTTTGGGCACTGCGAGACCTCCATCCAGCTCTCCGGCAATTGACTGCGACTCGGCCTGGGACTGCGACTCGGCCTGGGACTGCGACGCGCGAGACAGTCCGCCGCCCGCAGCCATGGCAGCAGCTTCAAGCTCCCGCACTGGCCACCTCCGCCGGGAGCAGAGTGTCGGAGACCAAGACAGCTGTCCATAACCCCGTCGCCCATACAATCCCGCCGCACATTTCTACCCTAGCCGTCCTGCCCAGACAGCGACCGCCTCTGTTCTCTGCACATTCTTTCTTGATACCCAGTTGTTCCCGCACATCATCCCGTCTTGCGACGTCGCATGCGACCACTTGTGCAACGCGGGCGGAGCTTCCTTGAATTGACGTGAGTCTGGAGACGAGAGGGGGCTGGAGGGCTGGACTGACGGAGCAGATTATCTCCCTAGACATTGGTGACAGAGCAGACTGTCTCTCTAGACATTGGTGACGGAGCAGATTACTCTCTAGACGTTGGTGACAGAGCAGACTGTCTCTCTACCTAGTAGCGAAAGCACGGATTGCAGACTCCACGAGCGTTGAATAGTAGTACATGATGCACTTCACCGCGCGCTCCCTCCAGACCCTCGCCTGGTCGGCGCTCGCTGTCTCGACACGCGCCCAGTATGTCATCGACAACCTAAGCTTCGGCCACAAGGACGGCGGCAACATCTCCCCCAACATGCGCGGCATCCCGCACTTCAACGTCCTCGGCGTCGACGACTACACGCCCCAGATCCTCTCCGACCGCATCATCCTCACACCGCCCTACCCCGGCAGCAAGCGAGGCGCGCTATGGGCCAACGACCCGATGCACCACGGCGGGGACTGGACCGCCGAGCTCGACTTCCGCGCCACGGGCATGGAGCGCGGCGGCGGCAACCTGCAGCTGTGGTACGTCAAGGACTCGCAGGCCCACGACAAGCCCTACAGCCTGCACACCGCCCCCAAGTTCGACGGCCTGGTGCTGCTCATCGACCAGTACGAGGGCTGGGGCGGCTCCGTGCGCGGCTTCCTCAGCGACGGCAGCATAGACTTCCGGTCGCAGCCCGACCACGACCACCTGGCCTTTGGCAGGTGCAACTACCCCTACCGGAATCGCGGCGAGCTCAGCAAAGTGAAGCTGCACCACACGGACGGCCTGCTGGAGGTCATCGTCGACGGCGCCTCTTGCTTCAAGACCGACAAGGTGCGAGTGCCGGACAGTCTCTGAAGTTCTGTACTGATCAAGCAACAGGTCAAGCTCCCCAAAGACTACTACTTCGGTGTCAGCGCCTCGTCGGCCGAGAACCCCGACTCGTTCGAAGTCCACAAGTTCATCGTCTCCACCACAAACTCCCACACCCGTGAGGAGCCCCTCCGCGAGCGCCCCGACACACGCAACCAGCAGCACCAACAGCCCATCCAGAACCAGCCCCACCAAGAATCCGCCCAGCAGCAGCACGCCCAGCAAAACTCGCCCCCCAAGAAGACCGCCTCGTCCGCCCAGATTCCCCCCTGGATCCAAGACGTCCTCGCCAGCAGCGTCAAAACAGACAACGACCGCTTCGAAGACCTGCACAACCGCATCCAAGACCTCGCCCACCACGTCTCCGCCATCTACACCGCCATCGAGTCCATCAACGAGCAATCCGAACTGCGCCACAACGCACTCATGTCGCGCCTTGCGCCCCTCGACGACCGCAGCGCCCACAGCGTCCGCCTCGCCGAGCAGATTATCAGAGATGTCGAGAGCAAGGACTACAAGGAGTTGATTAACGCCATGCACAGGCGCCTGGAGGACAACCACAAGGACATCCCGAATCTCGTCCAGGCGGTCGTGTCCAAGCACGGACTAAGCTGGGTCAGTCTGCTGGCGATTGCCTTTGCGGTCCAGGTCATGGTTGTCGGGGCGTATGTGGTGTATAAGAAGAGGAGGGGTGGGGCCCCGAAGAAGTATTTGTAGATGCGACCATCTCTGATACGACTATCTCTAGAGAAGAAGTGTCCCTAGACTAGATACACGTGCATCCGGTGTAGATTCGACATGTTGATACACAACAGATGCATTGCATTGCAAGGCGTTGGATCAGCACGTTTATTTGATACGAGCCCATGAGCAATTCATTCATTTTATTCAATTCATTCCTTTCATTCATTTCACACCCGACGCCTCCGTTAAGAAACGCCCGAGCGAGCGTGTCATCCTCGTGAGCCCCCTCCTCTTCCCAAAAACTCATCTCATCAGTGCCCTCGACTCATCTAGCATCTCCACCTAATTTCTTGTTCATATCAGTATTATTGCTGTGCATGTGAACCTATTTAATTCTACACTTAACTGCCTTGTTTTTTGCAAGTCTGGCTGCAGTAGGTAGTCAGCGTGTCTGAGTAAGTATAGTGTACTCAGCCCCCCCCTCTTTTTTTTTTTTTTTTTTTTGTTTTATTTTTTTTTTTTAAAAATGATTTAGTTTTGTTTTTTTTAATATTCATTTTTGTTTATTAAATATGTTTTTTAATCTATAATTTTTTGTTTTTTTT
>SAUC01000156.1:0-61721 GCA_004335245.1 Didymella lethalis | reverse complement strand
ACCCTAACCCTAACCCTAACCCTAACCCTAACCCTAACCCTAACCCTAACCCTAACCCTAACCCACTAAGGGTACGCATGACTCTCTGTGCGCTCCCCTAAGTCTTTTTTCAGACTTGCTAAGAAAGGGCTCTTAACTACCAGCTATTTCTTTAATTATTAGATTATTAGCTGCAGCATAAGCCAGACCCCTGGAGTCTTACACAAGTCGGAGCACCCTGCACAGAGGTCACGAAGTGCGTGCAGTATGCAAGTGCTTTGGCGCGTAATATCGCTGGGTCCAGTCCTAGAAGAACTAGTGACACTAGAGAGAGTGGCTGTGGTATCTACTTAGCCAAAGGAGTTGCGATGACAACGCCGGGAAATTTAGACTGAGACACGAGCCTGAACGCTACTTACTAGACAGCGCTCTTATCTTAGCCAGGATGGTGGTGGAGCAGGCTCTACCCATCCTCACAGGTCATGCTAACGCCAAAGCTAAGCCATTAGCTGCTAGCGTCTATACAAACAGCCCCTGCTGGTCACACTGCAGCGTCACAACTAAGACAACAAAGGTTGACTGCGTTGTCGCTGACGGATTAAGCTGCAGCATGTGGATAACTGAGCTCGGATCAGCCAGCGTATTACAGAGAATGACCGAAGGTGGAAGGAGGTGATGCTGGATAACAAGAGCTATCATGAGTGCTATTAACTGGAAAGTGTGTTCTTCCAGCCGTAAGCAAGATGTGGGCACAGTTCTGTTTATCTCCCACTTGCTACGCTAACAGTAATGCTAAACCGCTAGCTGCCTGTCTCTTAACCTCTGACACTTGCATGTTGCACTGCAACACTGCAACGTAACAGGTACTGTAGGCATGCTATGCGTGGCGAAGTATCGTAAGACCCTAAGCGCGAAACTAGCGCCTCACGCAAGTGACTAACTGCGTCTAGGAGAGAGACTGTCTGGAAGTAGTGCCTGCTAACGGAGCGGATTAGAGGGCGTGTTCAGCCAAAGGAGCAAGGTTGTCTTAACTAAGCCATACATAAGACAGTGCTTCGCAGAAGCGCCTATGCTGGAGAAAAGCAAAGGGGAAACGGGCTAATTTGTCGGCACCACAAAGGGTTACACTGTGCAGCAGGCGAGCATCTCTCCTTTAACCGCAGATGTGCTCTGGGTAAGACCAGTATAGAAGTTAGGGACTAAGCCTAGACAGAAGGGAACGTATAAGGCGTCCTGCTTGTAAAATCGTCACTATTGCATTGCGTTAAAAGTCTAAAAACTAGTAAATGTTAGGAGACAACGCGTGTGTGAGGGCTAGAGTGGTTAACCTATATTATGACTAAAGGAAAGACGATTGGCCACAAAGTAAGGCAGTCTAACCCTTCTAAGCAGGCAGCTAGGTTTAAGGAAATGCCTTATAAAGGATAGCTGGGTTGTGTAGGCAGGGGCGGCAGCTGAGCGCAGACAAGGGGTAGCGGGTAGAAGAAATAAGAGTAGAGGGTAATAGGAGAAAGAGAGACAGGAAAGATAACAGTAGAGAAGTCCTCTTTATAGCGGATATTAAGGCTAACTCCCTGCTTAGGCGTAGCGCGAAAGCTGTACGCGAGGCCCGGATTACCTAAACAGGATACATCTATTTCCTAATGTGGGCTTGCCGTCTGCTTTATTACTAAAGTTAACGTTATCTAAGCCTTCTACAAGATCTGCATTACTAAAGGGGACAAATAGAAAACTGCCTTCTAAATAAGGTTTAGGCTATATAAATAGCTAGTTACTCTGTTTAGACTAGCTAATGCCCTAAGTACTTTTTAACGTTATATTAACTAGGTCCTAAGGGAATACTTAGACAAATAGTGTTCTGCCTATATTAATAACGTGCTAATCTACTTAAGCGGTACTTACACTAAACATAAGGCTAAGGTTAAAGAAATAGTCAGGAAGCTAGGCGTAGTAGCGCTATACTTAGACGTAGGAAAAAGCGAATTCTCTATTAAGAAAACTAAGTACCTAGGGTTTATTATAGAAGCCAGGCAAGGCATCTAAATAGACCTAGAGAAAATCGCAGTAATTAAGGGCTGGCAACCTCTAAAGTTAGTAACAGGCATTAGGAGTTTTCTAGGATTTGCTAACTTCTATTAATAGTTTATTAGGGATTTCTTAACGTTAGTAGAACTATTAACCTGACTAACTAGCAAAAACGTAACCTTTAAATAGGGGCTAGGGCAACAATAGGCGTTTAAAAAACTGAAGGAAGCATTTATTACAGAACCTGCTCTTACTAATTTTAACCTAGAACGCAAGACTGTTCTAGAATGTGACGCCTCTAGATAGGCCACTGGCAGAATACTGTCCTAATACAACAACAATAGAACCCTCTAAATAGTGGCGTACTTCTTAGCAAAGAACACTGCAGCAGAGGTTAACTACACTATTTATAATAAAGAGATGCTAGTAGTAATTAAGTGCCTATAGGAGTAGAGCACTAAACTGAAGTTAGTTACTAAGTTTATAGTTATTACTAATTACAAGAACCTTAAGTACTTCTGTAAAACTAGGTTACTCTCTAAATAACACATATAATAGTCTAGCTTGTTAAGCCAGTTTAACCTTACGTTTATATACTGCCTAGGACAGGTAAATAGAAGAGCTGACGCGCTCTCCTAACAAGAGGAAGACATGCTAATTAAAGGAGGAGATAAAAGAATAGAGACGCAAAGGTTTTAGCTATTAACTCCTTTTGCATACATCTAGCAACTGAAGAATAATAACTATAAGGCAGGCGCAACAGTAGTCTTCCTAGCCAAGATTAAGCAAGCATAACTGCTAAAGTTAAATGCCTACCCTATAACTATATAGTTACAAACTTGCAATAAGAACTACCCTATAACTTGTCTATTAGAGTGGAGAAGGTAAGGGAGAAATGCTAATAACGTTAATGATAACAACGCTAACGTGTTCCACGGGCGAGCGCCGCACACGGGCGAGCGCCGCACCCCACCAAACTTGGCCACCTCTCTCATCTCAACGTATAATGGCTCAACGCAGCGCTACTCTACTAGCTTTAAATGAAGCAGACGTTTAGCTTGCTATCTCTTCTATTAAATCTTATTAAATACAGAGTAATCGTAGGGCTGCTACTATCTTCAGCGTGTCTGAACAAACAATCCGCCGCCGACGCGCTGGTGTACCTGCCCGACGCGATTGCCAGCCCAACTTGAAGAAGCTCACTAAGCTAGAGGAGCAGGTGATTATCAGACATATACTTAATTTTAACTGACGTGGATTTGCGCCTACGTACGCTGCTGTACGTGATATGGCTAATAAGCTACTTGTTGCGCGCAACGGAGGACGCGTAGGAGTTAACTAGCCATCTACCTTTGTTAAGCGTACAGACAGCCTTATAACGCGTTTTAATTAATCGTACGACAGGCAGAGGGCTCTATGCGAGGATCCTGTGCTTATCCGCAGCTAGTTCAAGCTAGTAGAGCAGACAAAGGCCAAGTACGGCATCTGTGATGAAGATGTCTATAACTTCGACGAGGCTGGCTTTATGATGGGCAAGATCACGACTCAGCTCGTCGTGACAGGGTTAGAGAGGAGAGGCAGGCCAAAGACTATTCAGCCAGGCAATCGTGAATAGGTGACGCTGATCGCAGCGATTAATGCTGCCGGCTGGTCAGTCCCACTGTTCCTCATCTTCGCTAGCCAGTATCATCTATCTGCCTGGTACGAAGAAGCAGAGATCCCACGCGACTGGGTAATTGCAGTCAGCGACAACGGCTGGACAAATAACAAGCTAGGAGTAGAGTGGCTAAAGCACTTTAACGCTCACACAAAGACTCGCGTCGTAGGTGCGCGTCGCCTGCTCGTCCTTAACGGGCATGAGAGCCACTACTCTCTTGAGTTTTAAGAGCTCTGCAAGGAGAACAATATCTACACGCTCTGCATGCCACCCCACTCATCTTACCTGCTACAGCCTCTTGACGTTGGCTGCTTCTCGCCGTTGAAGCGCGCGTACAGCCGTGAGGTTGAGAGCCTGATCCGCCACCACATTAACCACATCACTAAGCTTGAGTTCCTGCCAGCGTTTAAGGCAGCGTTTGATTGATCATTCACGTCAGCCAATATCTGCTCAGCTTTTCGAGGTGCAGGCCTTGTTCCTCTCCAGCCAGACGCTGTTCTATCGAAGCTAGACGTGCAGCTGCGTACGCCGTCTCCAGCTGCTGCTCTACTAGAGGCTCCCTAGGAGGCTCGTACACTGAGCAACGTACGCGAGCTTGAGGCTTAATTAACTCTTATACGTGAGCGCGTACGCCAGCATAAGAGCTTGTTACCAGCTTCTATTATTAAAGCGATTAACCAGCTTAAGAAGGGCGCTGAGGTGATGATGCTCTCTGCTGAGCTGATGCGCGATCGGATCACCAGCCTTGAGCGAGCTAATAAGGCAGCATCAGCGCGTAAGCAACGGAAGAAAAAGCGTATACAGAAGCAAGGGACCTTAACAAAGGGAGAGGGAGAGGATATACTCGCTTAACGTGAGGTTGAGCAGCAGATTTCTTGTGAAGAGCGTCAAGGAGGAGCGCGATCAGGCCTTAGCCGCCAGGCTCTCGCGCGCTGCACAAGGTGCAGAGAGACTGGGCATAACTCACGTACGTGTAAGAAGGATACTTAGATGCTACTTAATCTACCCTATTAATGCATACATATATACTATTATAACGTTGTTGAGTTATACAATGATAGAGGTGGCCAAGTTTGGTGGGGTGCGGCGCTCGCCCGTGTGCGGCGCTCGCCCGTGGAACACGTTAATATAGGCACTGTTAACCTAAACACTAACACAGACTTGCAACCTATAGGGAATAAGTTTCTAGCCCTATTTACCTTACTAACTCTAAAACCTTATAATACTATTAAAGCTATTAAGTAAGCCTAGAAGGCAGCTGCAGACTAGGATAAGACATACTAACTAGCAGTTACATTACTAAAATTAGGAGCTAGGAAATTCCTACCTTAACTTAGTCTAAAAGTATTACTCTCTAAATACTCCCTTAATTCTCAAGACTAGTTAAGATACTAAGGAAGGAAATAGGTACTATATTCTAACAATGTGACGAGCTTGCGAGACTACACTCAGGTGATCGAATGATTTGATCAGTTGAGTGTAGTCTCGCAAGCTCGTCACAGTTATGAGCCCGGCTTCCTGAGCACAGTAGATCTCCCTGCGCACTCAGCAAAAGAGCTTGCTTGACTACATTCAGACGCTCCAGAACAACTCTTCACTTCACCTTACTAAATCCCTAACTATGAACGAGCTCTCCAGCTACAGCTATGACGCTCTAACGGGCATCCCATCTGGCTAATATTAACTTAAATCCAGGTCAGATTGGCCAAACTAGTACATCTAACTAACGTGGCATTTAAAGCTACGAGATGTATGGGATCTGGTTAACCCAGATGCACCTAATGCACTAGGGATGCACGAAGGAGCCCCTCAGCCGCCAACTATAGGCTCAATCCACGATGATAGAGCGCCGGCTCATTCCACCCGAAGCTCGAGCACGTCTCCAAACAATCCCCACGGGACTTAATCAATTATGGAACAATGGAACCAGGAGCTCGCTCAGTATTGTATACTATTGAGCGCTTGGTTAGCTAAGGCAGAGCGCTTGCAGAAGCTAAAGAACTGGGTCAACGCCACTGTCGCACCAGCAATCCTCTCGCTAGTGATGGTGAAGCTCATTTCAGAGGATAATACTACACTCCAAAAGCTTGTATGAGCACTTAAGGAGGAGCTCGCTCCTACTAACGTCAGCACCTAGAACTAGGTTTAGGCGGAGTATTGCTAACACCTTAGAGCTGCAAAGTAAGGACAAGTAGCTCCTTAAGAGTAGTATCACAAATGGTCATACCTATACATGCGAGCCAAGTCATACAAGCTTGCAGAGGTAGATGGGGTGCTTGCTGTCCAGGATTTCCTTAATGCCTTAAGCCATAGGATTGCCCCAGAATGGGCCCGCACTATAAATCAAAGGATCATCCAGGACAGTATCCTGGGGCTCGATTCCCTCAGCCTGGACTAAGTCAGTAGGGTCTTCGGTGGCCTAATGCACGAGCATACAATTAGAGCACAGAAGGATAACCTAGGCGTGTTTGCCACCTTTGGTAACTAATTAGATACGCCTAATAGAGCGGCTAGTGGTGATACTAGAAGATTAAATCACCTCTGTCCCTGTATAGCCAAAGGAAGGACACACAAGTGGCCCCCTACTGAGTGCAGAAGGTTGGAAACAGCAGTAACAGGGAGCTCCTCTCCACTATTTCTGATAAGCGATAAATATTGCTAAGATATACTACAGAAACTTAACAATTGCAAGTTCTAAGACTTAAAGAAGTTAATTAAGTAACTTAATTAGACTCTAGCTGCTCCCTTAACTATTGCTAGATCCTCTAATAACTGTACTCCTTAAAGGGTTAAGTTCCCTAGCAACGTACAAGCCGCTCTAATTAATCTAAGAATAATAGAAATGCTTAAAGCTCTAGGGGTGTACAACACTATGGACTTTGACGCTTACCCGCTCTCTAAGAGTATAATCTTGGACAATGGAGCTGCTACGCATTTAGTCAACAGCGCGAACCTCTTGATACCTGCACTTTCCGCCTATCAGATCCCAACGATACAGTAGAAGCAGGTACTCAAGCGTTTCTAGTAAGCGGAAGAGGCGCTTAGTTGTTTAAGAACGCTCTCTATGGCAAGCGCGGCCTATTTACTAAGGATCTGCTCCTTTAGGACGTTGTTGTGGTGGAAGGATTCCACGTTAACATTATCTCAGAAGCAAGGCTGCAAGAGAAAGGAGTGTGGTACTTAGGGTTAGACAGCTTGCTGAGGGTAGGATATATTAATAACCTGAACTTAAGCGTTATATGCGCTACTCTTAAACGCGCTTATAACCTTACCTTCTTTAAATACAAGCTAATGCCAATTTACCCCCTAATACTCAACGCAGTGACCAAACGATCGCTCTAATCATACCCACAGCGCTCAGAGGAATACCTCTGGCACGCGCGATCAGGTCATCTTGGACTAGAAGCTCTGAAAGCACTAGTAGAAAGAGCGCGCAGCGTGCGCATACAAGGCACGCTTTGAAGAGACTGCGAGATATGCTCTACAACCTATGCAGAGCAGGTCATCTCCCGTAGGAAGCGCGAAAAGCCTGACCTGCCTTTCTGGAGAATTGGATGGGACTTGTTCGATATGCTAATAGGCAGAGGAGGCAAGCTGTGGATGCTTTTAATTAAGGAGTACTACAGTAGAAAGCTCTTTATGTACACTTTGTAAAGCAAAACACAAGTTAAGATTCTAAGAGTGCTGCAGAACTTTTTAAGCTAGGTACGCAACCAGTACAAGCTCCAAATCTGTAAGGTTAGCCAGGATAACGACACTGCAACACTGCCTTAGCAAGGGAGCTCAGAGTATGAGAGGTGGGCGATTGATGAAGCAATCGATATTGAACGGGTACCTCCATATACTCACGAACCAAATGGAGCGGCAGAACAAGCAGGGAAAGAAATTATTACCAAATCTATTAAAATAAGGAGCAGTGCAAACCTCCCTAGGAAGCTCTAGCTGGAAGTTGTCACTGCAGCTGTGTGGCTATATAACATAAGCCCATCACACGCAAATGAGCTCTGGAGCCGAAATAAAGAGCTTAATTACTGGTTTACTCAATATTTCCGCTGGTATGAACCTGCGCGGATAAGAGCACTCACAGCTGATCTGAGACCTGACTGGAGCGGGATATATGCCTATGGCTGCCGTGCTTATCCACTGAACAGACAACGCGCGGCCGGGCGAAACAGGAGAGGCTTCAAAGTCACTCCCAGGGGACATATCGGATATCTGGTTGGATATTGAGCATCCAACATATACCGCATATAGATTCCAAACCTTAACCAAGTCATTATAACGCGCAACGTGACTTTTAATAAAGAGCTCTATTATAAAGACAAAGGAGAAGACATAGCTATACTAGTTAGTAAGTCTTTATCTATTATAGAGCTCCTCTATAAGCATAACAAGATTGTTTATGCGGGAGAAGCAACAGAAATCCCCATAATAAGAGACCTATTGCTCAGTTCGTCCACTGTGCAATAGCTTAGGGGTAAGGTTCTGGAGAATTCTTAAACACTAGAAGGCTAGTCTAGTATAAGAGGAGCCCCTCAACCAGACACTGCACGCGCGGCAAGCTTAGCCAGCAAGCCGCTAGAGATCTGTGCAGGACGTAACTATGATATAGGACTCTTATCACCTAATCCTACGCTAGAACTAGAGCATCTAAGCAGGGATAGGGCAGCGCCTTAACAAGAGGATATACTGACTAGGAGCTTACAGGAAGTGCACTTAACTAACTAAGAAGGGAGCTTGCTAGCAGTTACAGAAGATCTCACAGATCTAATGTTAATACAAAGACCTATATTGCTAATAGTTCTAATACCTTCTTAAAGAACTACTTAAGCAGCGGATAATACAGGGAGGCAAGCCTACTAACAAAGAACTTAGGGCCCTCTATTAAGACGGAGCTGCTAGTTAGAAGATCGCAAGAGCGATTCACCAGAGGACTCTGATAGAGCTGGACAGTACTCTGTGGCTAACTCAACAAAGCACCATAGATACTTATGGCTAATTCAACTATTGTGCGAACATGCTAACAAGTATAGGACGCAAGGAAAAGAACTTCTCACTGTCCATGCAGTGATCGCTGCCTCTACCTCAGGTACAATAAAACAAGTAACCTAACCTAAGCGTAGGATACACTGCAACAAGCTCCCTGCACTTCTAAACAAGTGGAAGGATCTTACTTACTACCTACTAGGCGCTCTCTTTTGCCAGGCTTGTTAGAAAGAGATCTAGATGCTTATTAAAAAGAAAACCTAGGTAGAAATAGACTAATTAAGCGCTATAGCAAGGCCTCTGCTGCTTAAATAGGTCTTCACATATAAGCTAGATCAAGATGGCTACTTCACAAAGTGCAAAGCTAGGATCTGTGTGAGGGGAGACCTACAAGCGAAAGACTTAATTGTCTTAACCTACGCTACAATGCTTGCTGCTTGTTCTTTCAGGTCTATAGTAGCGATTGCTGCACAGTTTGACCTGGAGCTTAATTAGTACGACGTTGCCAGGGCATTTCTTAATGCGAGCAGGCAAGATCAACCTGAGGTGCTCTGTAAACTCCTAGACAGATTTAAGAAGCCTAAAAGAGTGGTCCAGCTGTTACAAGCTCTATACAGACTCAGGGATTCCCCAGTTCTATAGTATAAAGAGCTATCCGCCACACTCCAGGCGCTCGGCCTCACTGCTTCCAAAGAAGAGCCCTGCCTATTCTATGATGCCGATCGACGTGTCGTACTACTACTCTATGTAGACGATATCCTGCTAGCATATCACAGGGATGATAGAACTGCTGCAGAACGTCTAATAAGCTCACTGAAAGAGAAATATTGGATTAAGAATCATGGAGCAGCTGAATAGTTCTTAGGAGTCAGAATAATACGGGATCAAGCGGCTTACACAATACTGCTCGCTCACAACGCCTACATTAACAAGCTTACTACGAAATTTGAAGTAGCAGAGAAGGGGTTATTCCTAAGCACCCTAATGTCTACAGAAGAGCTGCTTAAGAACACTAGAGAAGCTTCAAAGCGAGAGGTTAAGGCATACTAAGAGCGGGTCAGATCTATATTGTACACAGCAATTATGATCAGGCCAGATGTAGCATATGCTGCATCCCAGCTCTCTCACCACTTGACCAACCTAGGAGCGGCTCACTTTCAGGCAGCTGATTAAGTAATAGCATACTTGTACCAAACTAAGCAACTAGGCATACAATATGGAGCTTACAAAGGAACCTAACTGTTAATATGCGGAGATGCATTATTTGCAGATAATTAAGAATCCCAACGATCGTCCCAGGGGTATATTGTGCAGCTCTTTGGAGGCCCAATCATATAGAAAGCGGCTTGGCAGGCAACAGTGACAACATCTACAACTGAAGCTAAGCTGCTTGCCTTAGAGCATGTGGCTAAAGAAAGCGTAGCTCTGAAATGCTTCCTTAGTGAACTCAGGCTTGATTTGGGGATCCTGTGGGAGATTTTCTGTGACAATTAACAGACTATACGGCTAGTAGTAGAAGAGAGCAAGAGGCTCACTACTAAGCTGCGCTATGTGGATATTCAGAATATGTGGCTGAAACAAGAGTACGCTTAGGGTAATCTTCAGGTAACTTACTTAAAAACTAGTAAAATGCCAGCTAATGGGCTTACAAAAGCGCTCCCTAGCCAGGCTTATAAGCGCTTTCTGGACCACCTTAATCTATCTCTTATAGAGCACGACTAAGAACTCACAGTAATTAAGCACAGTAATAAAGGAAGAGAAGATTGTTTATTGCTGGAGAGGACAACCCCCTCCCTATAGGTATAACTAACCATCACTGGCAGCTCTCCAGAGCGCCCAGACAGCCACAAAGCTGATTGAACTACCTATCTAGGGCGACCTTAGGCATAATAGCTATCCTTAATTAACCCCTTTAGGGTGCGGATTGCTCTGCGCAGCTTAGTCACCCACTAAAAGCGCTATTAGCATAGAGCTAGAAAAGAGTTGGAACATGTTCATTACTTACCTTAGTCGTCACCCCACTAGACTGAACAAGCTGGTCAACCAGCTCGTAGGCGAGCGGTTCCAGCACCTCATTGCTACAAAGCTATCAGTATACCACTTAGAAGTTCAAACTATAATGAACATACAGAGGCTTGCACAAGTGCCCACTGGCACAGCGGAAGCACCGCTTGCTGCGGGGGCCGGCCAACGCATTGTCGTAGCACAGCGCGGCTGAGCTGCTCGCCAGCAGCGCGTCCACGCAGTACGCGCAGGGCACCAACCTGCGCGCACCCTGGGCGGGCGGCAAGCTCGCAGCGGGCGTGGGAGCTGGGGCGGGCGCGGGCGCGGCCTCTGGTGGTGGTGGTGGAGGAGGTAGAGGAGGTGGAGGAGCCGGCCGAGCCAGAGGAGAAGCTCCATTGGAGCGCTCAGCGGCCTTAGCGGCCTCTTTGGCGCGGCGCGCCTCTTTCTTGCGCGCTCAGCAGTTGGCAGCATAGCGGCGGTAAGCGGCGCGGATAGTCTTAGGGTTCTTTAATCTCTGTCACTAAGTTAGCTAAAGGTTTACAAAAGAGCAACATACTAAAAGATCTTAGGCTTAGTTAGACGCAGTCTAATCATTAAAAGGACAATTAAGCAGAAGAAGGGCAGATTAGCAGCTTAGGAAGGGGTTAAAGTATACTTATAGACATGCTGGCAGAGAGGTCTGAAGAAACAGAGCTTCTAGGGGCATAGGGCTATCTACATACTCCAACCAGCGCGGTGAAAGTGAAGGTAAGATGCGCGATCTCTCAAGGATTCTCACTACCAAAAGACGTCACACAAACCCGCAGCTTTTACTGTTAAACGAAAAGATTAAATCAGCGTTTTAGACCTGGACAACTAGTACTAAGCGTCTAAAACGCAGTACAAACGCTCTGTAACAAATTACGACTTAAGCGACTAGATGTGGGACTATTAGCTTAAAAAAGGAGAAAACAACAAGTTTTCATAAGGCCCCGCATATGCAGATGCGAACTAATCACTATACGCGGATTAGAGAGAGCATCTAAAGGTGGAAAGAAGCGCTCAAAGTTCAGATTCTCTAAAAACCCTAGAGAACCTAGGGGGTGTGTCGCGCAGGAGAGCATCTGAACATGCGCTAAGGTGCGCTAAACTAAATAGATCGTGGCTTTGCAAGCGGGCTATGCCTGGCTAGAAGCTTAGAGGTCAGAGACACTCATGCACCGAGCGTCTTTGTCCTATCCCACAAGCTCAGTTAAGTGAGGTTATGTGATATCAATATTCCCTTTGTATATAAACCAACTCTATGTACATAAGTATATAGACACTGATCAAATCATTCAATCACCTGAGTGTAGTCTCGCAAGCTCGTCACAAACAAACTATAAGGGAAGATTATTAACAAAATACACTACTCTCTAATTGCCAGACACCTAAGGAGGGGCAATATGTTCCACATACTTACCTGCTTATACTTCTGGCTAAGTATGTTGTTAAGCATACAGAGATACGTCCAGAATTATAATGTTTATAGGAGAACTAAACTATAGAGAGAGCTAAAGTAGGGGCTCCTTAAACTACTCCTAATCCTAGAGAGAATATAGAAAGAGCTGTCTATAGACTTTATTATAGACCTACCTAAAAGTAAGGGCTTTACTAACCTAATAGTAGTGACAGACTAGCTCTCTAAGGACGTAATCCTAGTCCTAGTAACAAACCTTGCAGTAGACTTAGTTATTAAGGCGTTTATATCCTAAGTAGTAGCCTACTACTAGTTACCTAATACTATTATTACTAACAGAGGATCCTAATTCTTAAGCATCTTCTAGTTAACTATGTGCAAGGCCCTAAGGATTACAAGGAGGCTATTAATGGCGTTCTATCCACAAACTAACAGCAGCACAGAACAAATAAATGCTATAATAGAAACCTATCTCTGCGCTTACATTAACTAGTTATAAAAGGACTAGGTAAGCTAGATCCCTGTAGCTTAGATTACTATCTAAGGAAGAATAGCATTAGCTACTAGTGTAAGCCCCTTCTTCCTATAACACAGTTACAACATTAACCTACTATAGGAGGACCCAGACTTAGTAGCCAACTCTTTAAACTGCCACCCCTAGGAGCCTGCTAAAGCAGCAGCAAGTATAGTCTCTAAGTTCTAAGAGACGTTTATATTTATTTAATCTAAAATAGCAGAAGCCTAATAAGAACAGGAACAACAGGCTAATTAGTATCAGTAAGAGGCACCACAGCTATAGGTGGGCAACAAGGTATAGCTAAAGCTTAGTTACTACTTCTCTAATAACTAGGTAAGTATAAAGCTAGACTAGAAGAGCTGGAAGTTTATAGTAACACAAGTAATATCCCTACACAACGTTAAACTAAATATAGAGGGAAGGATCTACCCTGTCTTCTATATTAACAGACTCCAGTTATGCAGCTAGAACCCTCTGCTAGGGCAAATAAATAGCAACCCCTAGCCTAGACCCCTTATAGTTATAAACAATAACAGATCCTCTAGTAAGGAATAGATAGTTAAGACTATATGCAGTAAATAATTAACTAGACTAAGAGGATAAAACTAGGAGTACCTAATTTAGTAGTAAGGTTATGCTGTAAGAATATAGGAAAGCTAAGAGAACTATAAACAGCTTAAGGCCCTAGACTAATAGTTAGCACTTACAGCTAGACACTAGGACAAGAAAGGAAATTTACTCCCTAACTTTTAACGTAATCCTCCTACTAGAAGATTACTCTAAGCTACACTAATAATTAGGGACAGAGGGGAAGGGAGGAAAGAAGAAGAGAAGGAACAGAAGCACTATAAAGCTAAAAGAAAGATAAAGGAATAACGTACCCCACGGGCGAGCGGATCAACGGGCGAGCGAATCACTTTTGCCAAGCCCCTACCAAAATTTGGCCTATTATGGCCCAAAACACCACACTTTAGTCCTGCGCGGTACAGTATAGGCTAGAATATTATTAAGAGACCTCTTCTACATTAATCTTGCATATTTACGCGTTGTGTCCTGTCTAATTGCACCTTCTATAGCGCTGTTAGGTTAGCTCACTCTCTTAAGCGCGCACCTGCTTCTTTGCCCTCTTCCCATTACTACGCGCCCCAAACTCCTTTAGAGCTACTAGCCACTGCCTATCTTTAACTATTAGGGTCCCTTCCTTCTAAACTTACTTTCTTTTATGTAATTTTTATTGCGTAGTAGCCTTATTAGCTGCTTAAAGCTCTTTAATTTCCTATTAACCTAAAACTAGCTTATAGGATAAGATTGCCCCCCCCTTTGCGTAGTGCTTAAGCGCGCTTAGAACAGAATTTAGTAAGCTGCCCTGCTGCCTATTATACTTCTCTTAAATCAGAGTTAATTGCGACCCAAATTCTAGGGTATTACTTGGGGTTTGCGACTGCCAGGGCACATTGTTAGTGGGAAGTGGTAGTAATAGAGTCTAAAGCTTCACATTAAGTGCTATTATAACCTGTTCTAGGTTAAAAGGAACTAATCTAGCACCTTAGAACCCTCCTTAGATGTTGCTAGCAATAAACACTGCATTATAGGCTACTTTAAAGCATAGCAGGAACTCAGACTTTATTATGTGGCTAATCTAGTTGCGCATAAGCAATTTGGCTTAGCGCCTATACGCCTGCTTCAAAGGGGCAAAACAGCCCACATTAAGTGGCTGTAGGAGGTGTGATAAGTGTGGAGGCATGCATAGGGTAACAATCTTGTTATCCTTGCAGTATTGCTAGAACTAGAGCGAGTTATGGCTCTTATAGCTATTAATAACTAGCAGACAGTGTGTACTAACAGTACGCTCCTTTATATGCGCGTTAAAGTGCTTTAACTACTTAAAACTAAGCTTATTAGTAGTCTAGCTGTTACTAGAGACTGTAATAACCTAATCTAAGGGCAGGTCTTTATCCTTATACTAGCTAGAGAGGTAGTAGCGCGCCTTAAAGATAACAAAGGGCAGAATAGCCTATCCTTTAGCATTAATACCCTGTATAACTGTTGTCCACTCCCAGTTGCCTGGCTAGACTGCCTTTAGCCTTCCTTATCTCTCTAAAGCTGTAACAACTGCTCCCTAGGAGATCTGGCCTATTATAAAGCCTGTCTTGTCAAAGTTGTAGGTGTTGTTATCCAGAATGCTATACTTAGCTTTTGTGTTTTGTACTAGGGAAAACTAGCCCTGCACAACACTAGAATCCTTGCAGAGGGCTCTCTTATAGTCATACCTGCGATTAAACTTCACTTTAAGCTCTAGTTAACGCTTTATAAATGTACTAGGCCAGTTTGTGCTAACATAGCCTATTCTACGCTCAGCGCGCAGAGAATTGGCCATTGCAGCCACATCTGCCAGCTAAGGGCCAAATCCTTGCTTGTCTAGCTTAAGTATGTGCTTAACAATCACCTGCTCCTCTAGATTATCTAGCCCTTGTAAGTTAGGCATAGTATCACCTTATAAAGGTTATCTAGTAAGTTAATGGCTTAGTGTAGCTTAAGGAACGTTGTAGATAGCTGCAGCGCGTTGCTGTAAGAGTTTTGCGTCTTGTTTAAGAGCTTAAAGCACAAGCTGTATTTAAGCTTCCTTTAACGCGTTAATATTAGGTTGTTGTTAAGGCATTAGTATGTAGAGGGTACTTTAGTAGGGGCTTGGCAAAAGTGATTCGCTCGCCCGTTGATCCGCTCGCCCGTGGGGTACGTTAGAACATTATTTATTTAGAAGCCTAAAGGCGCAAGCCTAAAGGCACTACTACTATCTTAGAAGATAGCAGTAAGGTCATAGTAGCTATAGGCTGGGTATGTTAACTCTAAGAACACTAAAGGGAAACCTACTAAAGAAACTCCTAAACTGTTAAATTATTATAATTAAGTATAGCCTAGTAGGCCTAGCTAAGCTCCTTGCTCTAACAGGCAAGAGTGGCCTGCAGACCCTTAAGGTTAACAGGGTTATTATCCTCCTAATTAGGGTAGTAGTAGTTAAACATCTCCTTGTAGAGTTAGGTAACTTAATTATAAATCAAGTACTGTAGGTTTACCTATATAAAACAGGGCCCCTAGTTAGTAGAAGTATAGAATAGGGAGGGGGAATACCTACAAGGAGCTTAAGCTGCTTAACAGTCTGTTACGATCTCCGAGTTTGCGAGGTACTGATAGGAAGCGGGGCACCACCAAGGATGACAACGTGTCACCGGTCACGGGACTCCGGGTTGACATCCCGCCAAGACGGACCTCCGGGGAGGCCACGACCTCCGGGATGCCATGACCTCCGGGGATGATACAAATCTTGGGATGACCTCTATTGCCTTTATTATATAGTCTAGCAGGAACACAACTCTTACAGTTTGTGTTCAACTTTAGTTAATTAAGTACTTCTTAGAATCTTAACCTTAACAATAACAAGCCGTATTGCACGTTGCTTAAACCTTTGTTACCTAAACTGCTATATTAGACTTCGTCTAGACGCGGTTCCTCTTACTGTTCCAGAACCAGCACTCATCCCTTAAGAACCAACCAGAACTAGTATCATATTGGACTTCGTCCAGGTACGACTTCAGCACAGTCTCCTCTGCAGTATAAGCTGTGCAGAGGGCAAACTTAACAGTAGGAGTAGGACAGCGCTTTACTTCCTTAACTGCGTCCTTATAGTCAGACTACTCTAGTTAGTAACTAGAGATAGACTTATTAAAAGTAGGATAGGCTAGGAGGTTACAAAGAAGGGGGAGGTTATAATAGGCCTAAAGAACCTTATAAACTTTACTAATAACCTCTTATAGAACCTCTAGGGTCTAGACACTACTATGCTTATAAATATACTTAAGCTTAACTATCTTAGACTAGGTTAAGTAGGGAGGCTATTTACTATTAGGACAAAAGACCCTAGTAGGTAGGATAAGTAACTTTACCTTGCAGCAGGCAGACTTCTTAACAACGCAGTTCTTGCAGCTAGGCTTAAAGGCACTAGTCTTTTAACTATTAGCCTTAAACTTACAGACTAGACCCTTAAGAGCGCAGTAGGTGCAGATAAACAGGTTATTATAACTACTAGCGCGCCTAGTTATAGGGGAGTATTCCTTAGCTTCTGCGTTCTTATTAACATCTTTTAAGCTGAAACTCTCGCGCTCTACAGCAGAGAAGCTGAGGTCCCTAGGATTAACAGTGCAAGGGCGCTTAGAGAGGGTGATAGGGGAGCTACTGTCCTTAACAGACTAAGAAACAGAAGATTAGCATATAGACGCTGTCTACTAGAGCTGTTGCTCCTAGTATAAGTATAAGAGTAGCTAAAAACTTACTAGAGCAGACCTCTTCCTAGGGGAGGAGTGCCTAGGAACAGAGGGGCTAGCTATAATAGGGGCAAGATGCAGAGAATAGCTTAAAAATTAAAGTAGTAGAGAAATTGTAAGGAAGGTTAGGCGCGTAAGGTTAACAGGCAGGCGCGCAAAGTAGGTAGAGTAAAGTATAGAAGTAAATAACTAGGGAGTATTAATAAACAACGCGTTAATAGAGGGGTACTGTAACAGGCTAGGCCTAGAGCTCAGCGCCTCAGATGCTCTCCGCCCCTTAGCTAACCTCTGACACACTGCTCTTTAGCTAACCTCTGAACAACGCCTGACCTCTATGGCAGAGAATGCGGAAAACTCTAACCTCTGGTTTAGAACAAGATCTCTGACGCGGAGGTTATAAAAGGAGCATAACCTCTGCGCAGGAGTCTCTCGTTACTTAATTTATTTGATTTACTCTTGCATATTGCCCTCAGCAGCTAGCTCCTTACACCTAGCAGTCACAAACCCTAAGTAATGCCCTAGAACTTTAGTTGCAATTAACTCTAATTTAAGACAAGTATAAGAGGCAGCAGGGCAGCTTCCTAAATTCTGTACTAAGCGCGCTTAAGCACTACACAAAGGGGGCAGCAATTATTACGCACAAGCTAGTTTTAGCATAATAGGAGATAGCTAAGCTTTAAGCAGCTAATAAAGCCGCTACGCAATGTAAATTGCATAAAAGAAAGCGTATTTATGCTAAGGGAAGCCTTATAGTTAAAGAAGGCTAGCAGTTAACTACTCTGTAGGAGTTTAGGGCATGTAGTGATAGTAAGAAGGCAAAGAAGTGGGTGCGCGCTAAAGGAGGTGAACTATCCTAATGACGCTGTAGACAGTGCAGAGAGGGTAGGCACAACGCGCAAACGTGCAAGAATGCTGTAAAAGAGGGCTCTAAGTAATAATATAGCTTCTTTTAACCTATGCAGGGCTAAAGTGTGGTATTATAGGCCATAATGGGGGGAGTTTTAGTGGGGTCTTGGCAAAAGTGTTCCGTTCGTTGACCGTTCCGTTCGTTGTACATGTACGTTACTTGCTTTGCTTACTTTGCAATAAAAATACTATAAAAGAAGGCTCTAAGTAATAATATAACTTGGTTTACCCTATGTAGGGCTAAATTGTAGTGTTCTAGGCTATAATAGAGAGAGTTTTAGTAGGGTCTTGGCAAAACCGGGCCACTCGCTCTAGTGGGCCACTCGCCCTCAAAGTACGTTATAGGTAGGCGCGTTCTAGAGCGAAGGCGTGTTCCGGTACCATGCTCGCGGACTTTCGTGAGCCATGCGGGTTACTCAATTACCCTTGCCAGGATCAGACGCTGTTGCGGCTGAAGGTTCGCTAGCCCATCTGCGCTAAGAACAACTGTTCCCTGCGATGACCTGAGTAGGTCTTGAGTTTGGAGTTCTCGCCGTGTGCGGAAGGTTCTGCTTGGCCCAATACGAGTCGACACCCCCTATCGCTCGGCGCTCGCATGGCCGCGCGCTTGCTTGTAAGAGTCCCCTGCTGGAGTGCGCCGGCTCCACAAATATCGCCACCGGCTCCGCAAAGTCCGCCACCCGCTTCATAGCCTCTGCCGCCCGCTCCGCAAGATCCGCCGCCTGCTCCGCAAGATCCGTCGCCCGCATCCGCTTTGTGAGGTCTGCCGCCTCCTCCTCGAAGTTTGCCACCCATCTCACGAAGCCCACCACCCGCTTTGAGCCGCCCCGCCTCGTAGTATCTACTGTCTCCACGATGGCCGCAATCCTTATCGACAATAGCCTGCCGAAACAACTTTATGATGTTCGCTATCACAGTGTAAGGGCGGTCGGGTTCGATAACGATTTCGTAAGAAGAAACCCCCGTTGAGTTCGTCTCCCTCGCTATCGCGTTGCAAACAAACAAAATGGACTGCACTCTTCCTCAGAAGTACAACACTGTTCACTATCTCATTATCTATTCCTATCTCTCTACTCCGAATCGTCTCGTCTCGCATCTGCGTGTGCTGTCGGTCAAACCTTCGCCGGTGTCTAACGCCACATTCTTCGAAGGGCATTCGTAATGGCCTATTCGAAGCTGCTCTCTCGTCCGTCTGCGGCAGCAATGGCCCAGGTTGTTCTGACAGGCTACGCCAATATGTTCAGCGTTGGGGGCGTTTACGCGCTCAGCGTACTTCAAGCAGAACTTCCTAGGTTACTACATCTGTCTCAATGCGCAAGCTACATCCCTTTCGGTGCAGCGAGCCTTGGATTATCCCTCGGGGTAGTCACGGCTGCTTCTCTGAACACACGCTTTGGCGCCTACGGCGCTTCCGCTTCAGGAACAGCTCTATGGGGAATGTCTCTCTGTGGCGTCGGATGTGGGATCTCGTCTCGCGCGCTTTACGCAACGCTTGCATACCTTGTTGTGGGTGGTGTCGGGGTCGGTTGGACGTATCTGGCTGTCATTGTGATGGTCAGCGAGGGCCTTCCATACCAGCCCTTGGCCAGAAGCGCAATAGGGCCGCTGGGGTTCTCCTCAGGTACCGCTGCATGTGTTGCTCTGGCTTCGGCTCTTCGATTCGACTCTCTATCTGCAGAAGAACTCGGTGCCACGTTTGTCCGAGGAGGTATCATTGCGACTGCAGTTGGCGCTATGACTGGGGTGAGGCGACCGGAAAGCCGAGTAAGCAAGCAGCCTTCGCACTCCATCCGAAGCGCTACAAGTTTTCCGCGCAGGGGGCCGTTCTTCGCTCTGCTCTACCTGAACGCACTTCCTGGGATGATGGTCTTTTCGTCATTATTACCTGAGGCATCACAGACTTTGCTTGGCGTACCTCATCGGGGCCTACCTTACTACATGGTCTTTCTGACTTTGGGCGGAATCCTCGCTCCCACATTAAGGCTTCATCTAGGGACGAAGGCTACATTCATCTTCTTGTTTGTGCTGAGAGCGGTTGCTTTTGCCGTCTACGTCTGGCTGCGAGACGGAACGCTCGGGCCGACCTTGCTTGCGGCAGTCCTTTTCGCCCACGGTGCAGGTTTTAGTATAATACCTGGTTTAATCAAGGAACAGCTCGACCACGAGGCTGACTTTCCTGCCGCGTACGGCCAAGTTCTTGTGGCATGGGGATTGGCTGGGATGACTGCTGTGGTACTTAACGTACTAGCGACACATCCGTGAAGGTCCGTGGAGCTTTCGTGGTGAATAGTCTGTTTGCCTCTGAGGCTCTCCTACTGAGCTTGACCTGCCATTTAGGACCTGTCAGTTTGCTCTTCTCCTCTCGTTCAGTCCGTGATGGAACAAGCCGCATAGCCTGCATAATAGCCACTGCATGATCGACTCCGCTTTTTCGAGCAGCTACTGTTGCAAACTCTACGAAGGCATTTCATCACTCTGTTTTGAGCACGTGGTGTTAGCACGACTGCATCGCGTACGCCATAGTCTGGTCCTGCTTGGCGACTCTCTGCTTCGTGCTCGCCTCGGCATGGTGCACAGTCCATACATATCCTCTGCCTAGCCCTCGATGAACGATTCAGGGGATTGCTCCGGCTCACACTAGTCATATGATATTGCCGTCTTGCACTAGGTTCCTATCCTAACGTATGCTTAGCGCTTGATGCACTGCTTCACTCGTCACTGTCTTACACTGGGCGATCTCGACTTCTTAGACTTGACACTCATCGCCAATATCATTCGCTTCTTCCAGCTCGAGGAACTCAACAACGGTTGATGCCGTTTTTGCAGAAAAACCCATGAGATTTAGGCTGACATTGGACGTTGCTTATCTGGAGAGTCCGAGTTATAGCTTGAACCTGCGCGCTCATGCACGTGCTTTGAGCTATGTAGAACGTTCTTTAGCTCATATCGAGTGTCTACGCTGTGTTATCTGCTGTGGTTCAGGCCAAGGTCTACGTAATGCACTGTGAGTCAAAGATGACGCTCCCGGGAGTGTGCTGTACCTTTGAGAATACGTGCCGCGAGTCTCGGAGGGTGGCGCTGACCACGTCTGCCTGATGAAGTGATACCAGTATGCTGGATGCGGGACAGCACGCCGTGAGGAGTTGGAAGGACGCGAGGCGCGTGGTAGGCATGCTTGTGAACAGCTGAGTTGTAAGGGCCACAGATGTCCTCGTTTTGCAAGAATGCACAAGGTCAGTGGGATCTGCTCCAGGCTACTGGCGGATCACATGGCGATTTCAGGGCACCTTTGCATGCGCTTCACTACGATGCTTCCGGATAGTGATGACCTCGCTGTTGTCCTTATCTTTCGCCGCCATGAAAACACCTTGCGATTGCTTGTGAAAAGATCGGGTAACTTGCACTTCGCGAAACATGAGATCGGTAGGCTCCAAGCGCGTTCGAAGCCATAAGCTTATCTTTCAGATTTCATAGTGGCAGATGATTGGCTTGTAATTCGCAGATCACGTGGTCATCGGAACGCTTGCGGAGTTCGGAAGATTCCGCAAACCCTACCTTAACACCGTCTCGACGCGGTCTGCCTTTCCGCTGCATTTCGCCAGTCACAATTGTCCACATCTTGTAAGCGACATCCGCACATGGATTCGTCTGAAAGAACTGTGCGAAAGCGCGCTACTACTGCCTGCGACAGATGCCGCAAGAGGTACGCGGTGAAAGACACGTCTTCGACAGCTTGGTCCCGCTAAATTTGCGTACAGGAAGCGCCGCTGTGACACCAACAGGCCGCAATGTAAGCTTTGCTGGATAGCACGTGCCGATTGTCGATACTCGAACACACTGGCCTGGCAGTACGTCAGCCCCTGTCATGGTATTGGCGTCTCTGACTATCTGCGGCCAGGCAGGAGACCATGGCAGCGTCACGACTGGCAACGTCACAACTAATAGACCCCGGACTCGACTGCTCAGAGGATGTGCTACAAGCACAAGGTCAGTGGGCCCCTTCCAATGATGATACGACCAATGTCGTTACGCCAATACCATCGGACGTGTCGAGTCAACGCGCGAGGCCTACATTGTCTGTGGATGAATCCGAGTCGTCTGTCTGCGCCGTCGCGACCATCTCTCCTGCAAGCGAGCGATCTGGTCTCGCCCGACATAGCGAAGAGAATTTGAGAGTGATGACGATTCCGTATGGCCACTTTACGACCACCGATAGTCTACTAAGCATGCCGAAAGTCTCCACACTCCTTGGTCAGCATCCCAAAGAGCTATTCCTTGGAATCGAAATGAGAAGACCAGTGCCGGAAGAATTGTCGTTGGACCTGGATGCTTTAGTTCAACACAACGACGTGATCATCGACCGGTCCGTCGCCGACGTTCTTGTCGACGAATATTTCGCATCCGTAAACACAATGCACCCCATTCTGGAAGCGGGGGAATTTCGGGCATTCTACGATACCAAAATCGACCAAAAAGCGAACGATCCAATTGCTTACGCACTATGTCTTGTTGTTCTGGCCCTTGCGGAAATCGCATCGAGCCAGCCTATTGTAGAAGCATCACCTTGGATGCCCGGCATATCATACTTTGCTTCTGCTATGAAGATCATTGTTCAAAGCGCGCTGACTACCTTTGATGCGGGTCTTGCTCTCCCGCAATCACTTTACCTAGCGGCGCTGTATTACAGTCATCTAGCAAGGCCCTTGCCTGCATGGAGACTTGTCCATATGGCATCGTCGCATGCCCAACGTCTTTGGATCTGGTACTGTCTTTGACAAACCTCATTTTCACTACAACTACATACTGACGTCGCCTCTTAGGCATAAACAGAATACCGATGATCCAGCTTACGTACAGATGTCAGAGTCGATAAATCGGCTACTTTGGGCCATCTTCATTTTAGAATGGTATGTGCAAGACTTAATTAGACGATTCGTAATTAACCTCCACAGTGATATCGTGGCAGAATACCATCTGCCAAGAAGCAGCATTGAGCATATCGTTGAACACCTCCCGTTCCCAGACTGTGGCCATCCTCAGCAAGAGCATATGCTGTTCTGGTTAGCAGATATATCAGCACGCAGGCTTCTCAACAGGGTTCATCATACGATGTACCACGAGCATCCTATGGAGTTCCCGAACGGCACGATCGATCTGCGACCGGTTCCAGAGCCAAGAAACAACGCTATCGGCTCCTCATTTAAAATTTCTGATGAATTGCGTCGTCAACTTGATACCTGGTATGACTATCTACCACAAGCTATCAGGCCGGATCTTTCAAATCGAAACCCTAGCGTGAAGGAAGCTATACTTGTCCTTCGGTACCACGCGTCTGGTGATATCATTTCACGACCATTCCTGATCTACGTCTGTTCGCTCCCGGAAGCCACGCAAGCCTCAGAGGACATCTTGGACAAGTGTAAGCTTTGCATCTATCATTGCCGTAAGTATCTGGAAGTATTTGAGATGCGCCTTGAGAGTCCATGTGCGTCCACTGGAATTGTGCTGCACTCGTAAGCTACCCTCATGCCGGGAAGTGTACAAGCTAAGCATTTGTAGAGCTCTAGCCGTCGTAGTCATCCTCACTTTAGCGTCTCTTTCGCCAAGTCTAAGGCCACTGGTTGGTAATTTGGACGAGCTACAGGAGAGAGCAGTACAGCAAATGGCAAGATGGTCGTTTCCTGACTCTAGCATAGAGTGTATGCTATCTATATTACAAATTCTGGGGCTGAAGCGTAAAATGCTTCAAGGTCTGCGTTCGGAAAAGTAATTGTGTAGATATTTTGAGATTCTTCAGGACTCAGGCCCGGAGACAAATGTCACTGTACCATTCCAAGCGTACACAAGTCTATTCAGAAGGTGCCTGAGCCCAGAAGTAGCCAGACGCGATGAAAATGCTTCAGAAAATCCCAGTGGCTATCACTAGTCTCAATTTAGCTCAGGTGCTTACTTGCACTATGCTTGGATAATGCAACTATGCAGACTTAATACGTTATGAAAAGGGACTTGAAACTCTTTCGTTGGGAGTTTTACCAGAAGCTTAGCTCGATCAAACAACCAAGATTTCTATCTCTGATGCGATATCGCGAGAACTCGTACCTACATAACCCACGTACATCCCTCGGTCAATCCTCCAGCCACCGGGAGTTTGTGACTCTGTACCTCTAGTGTCATCAAACCATCTGAAGGCAGTTTGATCGACGGTGATCACGACATCGGCAGAGGTTCCGGGCAAGAGATATATCTTTTGGAAGCCTGCAAGCGACTTCGGTGCCCATTGAAGTCCTGTCTCCCGGAGAAATGGAGAAGACGACACATACAGCTGAACGACTTCAGAACCTGCGACGGATCCAGTATTTTCTACTGAAACCCGAATCTTCGCTCTTTGGTTACCAGCCGCAGCAACTTGTCCCTCGACTCTTACATCGGAGATTTGGAAACTGGTGTATGATAGGCCGTACCCAAACGGCCAGAGAGGTTGAGTGCCATGAGCATCTAGCCACCTATAGCCCACGAGTATGCCTTCACCGTAGGTGGCTTTGTCCGTGGCTGCGTCTGGATAAAAGCTCGATGAACCGTGGTCTTCGATTCGATGCGGGAATGTCAACGGAGATTTACCAGAAGGATTGACAAGTCCAAATAGAATATCAGCCAGAGCATTTCCGTTCTCCTGGCCTTGGTACCAGGCATGTACAATCGCCGAAGCTTGACTTGCCCACGGCATCGCAATAGCGCATGCCGATTGAGTCACAACAACAGTATTCGAATTCGCAGCGCATACGTCTGACACCAAGTTATTTGAAAGACCTGGTAACTGAAGTGTCGTGCGGTCTGACCCCTCCCGTTCAGTATCATTGTTGTGACCCACTACGACGATGGCAACATCTGCCTCCTTCGCAGCTTCGAGTGCCGATTTGTACATGGCGTCCTCGTCTACTCGCAACTGTAGGCCGACACGGACCCCGGAGATCTTGTGGAAGAGAGTGTTGTCGTGTGGCTGGATGGGCGGGGGCACGACAACGTTATCCACACGCACCACATAATCTTGCCCGACAGCGAGGTCTAGGTCGGCAAATCGTTCGCTGCTTCCACAATTCATGAAGTTTCCGCTGATCTGTGTCCAGTCGGTGTTGTCGATCAACAGTTCGTCATTCACGAACAGTCTGGCTTTGCCAGTGTTCGACAGACTGAATTGGTAAGTACCAGTCGTTGTTGGTCGAAGAATGCCAATTCCGCGATAACTCAATGACTCCCTTTGGAGGCCATCTGGCACGTCTCCGTCGCTCATCAGGTAGATCAACGAGTCTTGCCAGTTTGTAGTCGCAAACCTCTCACCCTGAAGTTCCCGTCCACGATAGAAGTCAACCTGAAAGCCGGTTTCACCAGTGTTAGGCGCAGTAAGAACGTCACCCATTAGGGGAGGCTGCAAATAGGTGAAGATACCTTGTTCGTACCGAATCTCAATGTCCTGTCCGAATGTCTTGGCTTGCTGTGAGATTGAATCAAGCGGATTCGTGATGTAGTACGGGTTTACAATCGCGCTGCCGGTACCTCCGTGGGTTGTGTTTCTTGCGTTCGGTCCTATGACTGCTAATCTGCGGAAACTACCCGGTACCAGGGGCAGAATATCATTGGTGTTCTTGAGTAGGACGATGCCTGCAGCAGCAGCGTCTCGAGCGACCTGACGGGTTTCTGGTCCGTCTAACTGCTGTTCGTCCTCATTGATTTTTCTCATTCTCTGCCGGTCTTCCTTCATACTTTTGCATGCGTGGGTTTTCTTCTCCAAGTCCGTGGCCGGGTCCTCCGAGTTAAGAAGGTGTGCTCTGTCTAGAAGCTTCAGTAGTCGCCGCACCGACGGGTCAATATGAGCTGCTTCGGATACCTCCCCAGCTTTGACCGCCGCAACAAGCGCGTTCCCGTACCGGATCGGTGGTCCTGGCATCTCAAGGTCCGTTGTGGCACGAATGCTTTGCACGGTGTCGTTGAGTCCTCCCCAGTCACTCATAGCAAGCCCATCGTAACCCCATTCTTGGCGGAGGATACTTTTGACGATTTGCTCGCTCATGTCGACGTGCTTTCCATTGATCTTTGGGTAAGATATCATCGCGGTCCAAGGCTCCGCCTCGAGAGCCATTTCGAAAGGGCGTAAATAGATTTCTCGCAACGTTCTTTCCCCGATAGCTTGGTCCATGTTGAACCTCCGAGTTTCCATGTCATTAGCAACGAAGTGCTTCATACAGGCTCCGACGCCTTGACTCTGGACGCCGCGGATGTATCCTGATGCCATCTTGCCGGTAAGAAAAGGATCCTCCCCAAAGTTCTCAAAATTGCGACCACCGAACGGTGAGCGGCTGATATTCATTGTCGGGGCGAGGAGAACGTGTGACTGTTTCGCTCGCGTCTCCAGGCCAAGTATGGAGCCAACCTTTTGGACAAGGTCTGGGTCAAATGTCGCGCCCAGGGATATACCGCAGGGTATATATGTTGTATGCGAGCCATTGGTCCATTTGGCCCCACGTACACCAGCAGGCCCATCGGTCGTCTTGAGGCTCTCGATCCCTAGACGATCTATTGACGCTGTTTCCCACATGTTTTTGCCCGATAGCAATGTACATTTCTCGGATAGGCTGAGTTGGGCTAGCAGCCGCTCAATGGTGGTGCTGTCGTCGGCCATGACTGTCGAAGGTTGAAGGGTAGTGTTGTGATCAATCATGATAGTGAGAGCGGTAAGGCAAGAGTGACCTTGGGAAACACATGAAGTGACTTTTATCTGCGCGTGCTACGAGTCTTGCATATGAGCCTGACGTAGCCGGTAGGTACGTCGCATCAGCACCAGTTGATGGGGCAAATCCTAGCGTGCGGACTTACGTGAACCGCAAGCGGTCAAGGGCGATCGCTTCCGCCGCTACTAACAGTCATCTCCGCCGCCGCTAACGGCTACAATGGCCGCGATGTTCATAGCACCTCCCTCCTAGGTAGTGGAATTGCTCGGTGCTGTGTACATGTCTGCTGTCGGAGGTAGTACTGATACCGACCGGTTCAGGATGTTCTTGTTTAAGAGGGCCGTCGCGCGACGTCATCTGGCCATCTCGGCTTCTCCATTTCTACTCCAAGGGAACGCTGCTTGAAAAGATCGGCAATTGAATACTTACCCTATTTGGGGAAGCCGTTTGCGAGAGTTTCTCGTATTGCACGTGGCTGGCCGTATGGTCGACCGGGGTAGGAAGCGCATGTACTGTACTGGCGTAACCTGTGGAAGTCTGGCTAGACAAACCGCCATTGATAACGACGATCATATTGCGCCGAACAGGACAAGAGCTACTAACAATACTCAAGGTTTTCGGTGTTCGCAGCACTGGCCCACTTGACCAGGGCAGTCATCGACCCGATCTTAAAGGAGGCCGAAGGCGCAGCCCATCTCCACAATAACCCTCGTGGGTTGGAGCAGCGATATGTCCGACGCGATTAGCGCCATTCCACAAGCTTCACAGTCGGCAGCGCATAAACATTCTGTGCGCGAGAACGGTTGTTTAGCAAAGTTTCGAGGGGAAACTAAATCCGCAATATCGTCTATGTCAGTGCAAAGCTAGTTGTTTTTGAGCACAGGGTCGACTGTGTGAGGCTATGCCCTCGGGGTTCAGCACCATCGAGATAGTGCTTACTCATGGAAGGACATCCTTGAAAGTAGACCCATTCCAACAGAGCCAACTAGAAGCCCATCATCAGGAGGTTTTGGAAGCTTCTTCAGGATATTCGAGCTGGAAAGCGAGTCAAGCTTCCCCGGATTGGCATGATGCAATCGATCTATGTAGATTGAAATGACTTGAACTTGGGGAAACAAGTCCGTGACATGACAATTCACCTTGCTCCACTTCTGCTTTGTCAGCCGGGGTCTCCGCGTAGGGTTGTTTTGTGCTAAGCCGAATGGGCGGAACCTGTGGCGACCGTGGAGGCGGAGGCGGAGGCGGAACTAGAGGCGGACGTACTAGCGCACCAAAGCGGTCTTTGAAGGCCCACCGCTTGTCTCTGCACTAACTCGATCCTCGCACGCTATCGTGGTTCCAACCTCTGATAACGAATTAGTACAACACCCAGGGAAGCGGTAGACCCCACGGGGAAGATCCAGATAGCGGTCGAGTCATCTTCCAGGACTTTGGCGACGCTTCGATGGTATATTAAAGAGGACTGTCCTCCATTATCTAGAGCGATACGCATCTCTCTTCCGCGGTCCGGACTACATCGTTCGTCTTCACGATCAAAGCTTCAACCATCATCTTTCTCCGTATAAGCGGCGAAGATGCCTACCTCTCTTTGGACCGCCCTCCGTGACAGTCCGGTGACCTGCCTCGTCGTCCTAGTGTGCACCGTAGACTCGGTCACCATTGCCTACGATGGTTCTCTAATGGGGTCCCTCAACGTCATGCCATCGTATACCAACTACTTCACTCTCAATACCACCACCACCGCGGTCAACACCTGCGCCACGTTTCTTGGTGCTATTCTCATCGGACCCTTCACTGGCAAGCTCATTGATTGGAGAGGACGAAAGATCGGCATTTACGCTGCGGCTTTCGTCAACATCATAGGAGCCATCGTCGCGGCCGCTGCACAGAACATTGGGACGTTCATCGCTGGGCGGCTGATCATCGGTATTGGCGTTGGCTTGGGACAGACAGCGGCTGGCACGTATGTCAGTGAGACGACCCCACCAGCTGCGAGATCTTTCGCATTGGGTTTGTACTTTTCTTGCTGGGCTGTCGGATCCTTACTGGCGGCGAGCATCTCGTACGGAGTGAGTTTCCACCTCTTGAAGTACGGAAAATCCACCTAACAGATAGTAGACTTCAGCGATGGAGCCATCGACCTGGGCGTGGAGGATTCCATCCGCCCTCCAAGCCTTTGCACCTCTAGTTGCGATGATCGTTTTATACTTCCTTCCCGAATCCCCTCGATGGCTTGCGCACAACGATCGCCAGGATGAAGCACTCGAAATCCTGGCCAAGATCAATGGAAAGGACAAGGATGAAGCTGACGTTCAACTTCAATGGCGTGAGATTCTCGATACGATGGAATACGAACACGGCGAAGGCAAAAGTGTGGGATTCCGCGAGGCCTTCAGTACAGCACCAAACCGCAAGCGCATTGTGCTTGCATTGTCTGTTGCTCCCATCGCTATGTTGACTGGGTCGAACATCATCACGTATGTCAATCGCCCTCGTTCTTCTGATCTGTGACCACTGCTAAACACGATTGTAGGTATTACTTCGGTAGCATGCTGTCCCAGGCAGGCATCAGCGACTCCCGGACTCAGCTTGAGATCAACGTCATACTCTCTGTTTGGCAGCTTGTTTGTGCGGTGCTCGGTTCGTGCCTTGCGGAGCGTCTTGGCCGTCGGCTCCTTGCACTACTCAGTCTCGGAACTTGCTCGCTTTTCTTCTACCTTCTTGCCGGTCTCACAGCCAAGTACGGGCAAGCCGACAGTAAGTCGGGCACCTACGGAACTGTCAGCGTGATTTTTCTCTTCCTCGGATCCTATGCTTTCGGAATCACGCCTTTGACAGCTATCTATGCACCCGAGGTGCTCTCATACAACATCCGCGCCACAGGCCTCGCAATGCAAGGCATGTTGATCAAAACCTGTGGTGTCTTCGTCACAATGGTGTTTCCTTACATGATGCGGGACATTGGCTGGAAGTCATACATGATCAATGCGTCCTGGAACATCTTGTTCTGGCTGTACATCTACTTCCAATGGGTTGAGACCAAGGGGAAAACACTTGAAGAAATCGATGCTCTATTTGATGGCGAGAACCTTCGGGTTCTAGTTGATGATCAAACTATTAGCGTCGACATAAGTTCGAATCTAAAGAACGGCAATAGTGTCCAACTTAAAGAGAACACATTAGGCTTATCTAGGTAACTGTCTTATTTATTACTCTAGCTATTATAATCTTCTTTATCTTAGTATATAATAGCCTGTTACTCTTGCTTTAGTTTACTAGAAATTATAAAGAAAGTATAATATACTATATAAGCAAGCCGCTTAATAGGTAAGCTACTTACTTTGCTAAGATTTAGCCTTTTTCTTAATAACTTTATAAGTACTACAGCTATAGATCTAAAATTTGAACTACTATTATATCTATATATTTAGTGTACTCTATTAAAGTTAACGTACATCACGGGCGAGCGGCGCACATGGGCGAGCAGCGCACTTTTGCCAAGACTACACTAAAACACTAACCTCTACTAATGCCTCTATAAAAATAACAGACAGATGCGTTAAAAGAAGCTTAGATACAGCTTGCAATCTAAGCTCTTAAACAAGACCCTAATCTCTCTATTTAACGCGCTGCAGCTATCTTCAGCGCCCCTGAAACAACACTACGCGCAAGACGCGCCAGACAACCTTTACACGTTGATACTATGGCTAACTCACAAAATCTGACTAATACTGAGGAGTAGGTGATTGTTACGCATATACTTGAGCTGTCTAAGCAAGGACGGCCTCCCTGGCTTGCAGATGTGACTGATATTGCCAATTCTCTGCAGAAAGAGCGCAGTTTAGCCCCTATTAGCTTAAACTAGGCTAGCACGTTTATTTTGCGTTAGGAGGAGCTTAAACTAGTCTTTAATCGCAAGTATAACTATAAGAGAGCCCTCTGTGAGGATCCTAAGGTCATACAGGGCTAGTTTAACCTTATAGCTAATACTAAAGCTAAGTATAGCATCTAGGATAATAACATGTACAACTTTGACAAGACAGGCTTTATAATAGGCTAGATAAGCTCTAGAGCAGTTATTACAGCTTTAGAGAACTGTGGATAGGTAAAAGCAGTCCAGCCAGGCAATCGCGAGTGGGTAACGGTCATCTAGGGCATCAATGCCACAGGGTGGGCAATCCCGCCCTACATCATCTTTAAAGCCTGCCGCCACCAGTCTAACTAGTACAAAGACAATAACCTGCTCTAGGATTAGACTATTACTGTCTCTAAGAATAGCTAGACTACTAATAAGCTTAGTTTTAACTAGTTAAAGCACTTTAATAGGCATATAAAGGCGCGCACTATTAGTAGCTACTAATTGCTAATTATTAATAGCTATAAGAGCCACAACTCCACAGAATTCACGCAATACTGCAAGGATAATAAGATTATAGGTCTATGTATGCCTGCGCACTCCTTGCACCTCCTGCAGCTACTTAATGTGGCTTGTTTTAGCCCTCTAAAGAAGGCGTATAGGGATAAGGTTAATTAGCTTATACATAACTAGATTAACTATATTATAAAGCAGGAGTTCCTCCTATACTTTATAGCAGCTTATAACAAAGCTATAACCTCTAGTAACATCTAGGGAGGGTTCTAAGGGGCCAGATTGGCTCTATTTAACCCAGATCGCGTTATATTAACCCTAAATGTGAGGCTGCGCACCCTATTGCTACTACTCCCCTTAAACAGCCTGCTCTAGTAGTTGCAAACCTAAGTAATACCCTAGAATTTGGGTTATAATTAACGCTTATAAAGAAGAGGATTTAGAGGCATATAGACAGCTTACTAACCTCTATAGTAGAAGCGTTTAAGAAGGTGTTAAAGGGGGCAGCAATTATTGCGCACAAGCTAGCGTTAGCACAACTAGAGAACGCTGCGCTTTACGCAGCTCTAGCAGCTGCTATAGAACGTAGATTACGCAAAAGAAGGCATATCCAGACAGAGGGAAGCCTTACAGTTAAAGAGGGCTAGCAGTTAACTGCTCTATTAGAGTTTAGTGCGCGTAGTAATGGAAAGAAGAGGAAGACGCAGGTGCGTGCTAAAGGAGGTGAACTATCCTAACAACGCTGTAGATAGTGCAGAGAGGGTAGGCATAACACGCAAACGTGCAAGAATAGAGTAGAAGAGGTCTCTAAGTAATATTATAACTTGTTTTGTCTTATATAAGGCTAATTTGTGGTGTTCTAGGCCATAATGTGGGTAGTTTTAGTGGGGTCTTGGCAAAAGTGTTCTGCTTACCCATGTGTTCCGCTCGTATGTGATGTACGTTATTAGGAAAAACTTATTCTATAGGACTGCTGCTAGGATAGAGGTGATAGCTTTAGACTATAGATACGTGGTATTGCAGTAGCTAACCTTACACGCCCCTCTGCTAAATTTAAATAGAAGGATTCTTGATGCTCCTGCGTATTGTGATCTTACGACAACTAAAGCGGACCCAACCCTGCTATGTTCTGGCGCAGCGTGGAAGTTACTTTTAACACGTCACTGTATGTACAACTTGGAATTCCAGCCTGGCGACCAATTTCCCGCACTCTCAGAGTTGGCTTTGGAGCACGACGAGTTTTTTTGACAGAAGAAAACTGCATTCCATGGGCGCGCGCAACATCCTGGGAACAGCTACAGCGCCTGGATCTCAACAAGGGCGCACCTCGCTACTTCCTCGCTTCCTTCACCAACCGCGCCACCAATCTCAAATACCTCAGATTTTACATCAAATCATCGACCCTCAATCAATTATGGGATATATACCCCATGGACTCTGGCCTTCCCGTTATAGGACATTTTGTAGCCTGTATCACATCTCTCCACACCCTTGACTTGGGTGCGTAAGACCTCGACGCCCTGACGCGCGTTGTACGCGTCATCCTGAAAAATCTTCACGGCAGTCTAAGGAGCCTGACGGTGTCTTACAGTGATGGTCCAGATTGCTCTGGTCCTATCGACTTCACTCCAGGGATGTTGAACTGGGAGCCGGAGCACTATATGGAGTTGCTTCAGACGGCACCTGGCTTGGAGCATCTGGATACGCGGATTGGCGAGGATACGGTTTTGGGCAACTGGAAGGATGAGGATAAATATGCTCGAACATCTGACACGGATTTTCTAGATGTAGGAAGCTTTAGGAAGCTAGATGCTGTATCGATAAGAGAGTTTGTAGGTAGCTTACAGTTCGTGGTGTTGGCCATATCCCACTTGTTGCAGTTCTTACCATACCTGGTTGACGGAAGTGCATCGCCTTCACGCAGTAGCTGTGGCCTTGCATGAAGCCTGTCAGCCTTAAATCGCATCAGCGGCGACGCATTGGGTGGCTAACCAAGCTTCCAATTATCGCACGTGGCGCCAATTCCCGGATTGACCGCCTTAAAGGTCTCGTATTCCAAGTCCCAAACCTGTAAGAACTCGTCGCATGTTTGTCTGAAGCTCGGCTGGTCTTCTTGGATGCAGTATTTAGTGATGTTCGCGGCGTGGAGGACGGAGGTTTGGACACAATATGCGAAATCGCTGTTGAGGACGCAAGCGGTGTTTAACGAGCCGTGGTTCGATTAGTATCGAGACCTACAACTCCCTAGTAATGGTATGGTTGCGACTCACGGATTCCAAATAACGACTTGGTCGACTGTGATACAGTAGCCTTGCTCAACGGCTGCGCATCCTGTACTAGTACCGACATCGGTCACTTTGACATACTTGTCGCAATCGAGGCGTGTGCTGTCGGCCAACTTGGATGACCAGATTTCAGTGTCGTTGATCATGCCACCAAGAGTTGGGCGCGGTATGAGGGAAGCATCACCAGTCTGTTGGATCGGCGCGGATGTGTTTCGGCCTTTAAACACCATGGGTCCGAGGGGACTTGGCTCTCAGGGCCCAGAGGGAGAGGGTCCACGGTGGATTGTCTGACGATGTGCGACATCGGTACCCCCTGCACAACATGTAAGGTTCTAGACTTTGAGACGATTCCATACTTTTCGTACCTTCTGCGGCTGATAGATAATAGGGCCCATTTATCTTGTACACATGCGTTCCTTCTGCCCATCGGATTGCGAGTGGAAGAGGAGAATTATAGATCAGTTCCGGCTGTGTCAGCGACTTTTCTGTGGCCACGTCTACCTCGGACTGCCAGATGCTAGCATTTCCGACTGTAAGCTGGGGTAGAGCCGTTGACAGATAAACACTTCCATCATCATCAAAGAACAAGTCAGGATCAATACCGGTCTGTTCAAAATAGAGTGGCTGGCTCCAGTTCCCTGAGAAAATGTTGTCCGTTGTGATCAAAGTGGACGTTGGTCATTCGGATTGAAAGCTGCTCATGTCAGACAAGTCACACATGGCATCTATCACTGGCCTCTCGGTAAACTCACAGTCCACATAGTTTGTGACCAAGTAAAAGGTACCGTTGTGATGACGTAGCGTTGGGGCAAATATACCGCCACTCGTGACAAGTAGCCGATCATGAATTGCGTTTCGACTCGTTAAGCCATGACAAATGAGCATTCAATCGAGCAGGTTCTTGGAATGGTAGACAGGTAGACCCGGGAGGTATTCGAACGAGGAAGTGACGAGGAAGTAATCTTCGCCCACTCGAACTACTGAAGGGTCGGCATTCACGCCACTTATGATTGGGTTTCGAAACGCACCAACGAGGCTGACTGTTCTTGTTGCCAGAATGCGGCTCGATCAGGTCGACGAGAGAATCACTTAGCAGTCCTACCGTGACTGTTATCAGAGCACGACACACCATGATGTGAGCTGACAGAAGCTGGTCCAAATCATGTCCGCCGGATAGATCCTTATTTATGTTGTAATCATAACCAGATGTAAGGTTGACCAAGGCCTCACACAGTGTGTGGCATTAAATGAAGTCCCGTACAAAACATTTGATAGGAACATTCCGCGTACATTACGGATAAAAGCTTAGCGTATCTGCTCGCAGAGGTGCTAGTAGAACTGGAACTCAGCATCCTGGACAGCCTCTCTGTTCTACTGGCAGACTTTGCCGCCAAGACGTGAATCTCGTGCTTTTTTGGTGTAGTCTCAAATTACAGGCCCATGTACGATAGTAAAATCTCGTGCATGTACACACTTCCGCAGAAAGTGCTGTACAGAGCTATCCCCAGTCAGGTGCACACTGTGGTACTCGGGGTGTATATTGTGAGTCGAGACGATAACAAGGGTTTTCGGTCGTATTTATTGTCGCGGCGTGAACTGCCGCTGAAAATGATGGAAACTGCGCTTCCGCTACTTGCTAGCTAGGAGGCGTCGATATATACATGCTCTGAGACGTGCTAGTCCAGAATAGTCACAGGAGTGACGATCAAGGTCTATGTAGGACCGACTTGCACCGCAACATTTATCAGTTATCTTAGGCAATGATCTGATGCTCTTTCAACACTCTTCTAGGCCTAGAGGCTGAAACTTAAGTAGACTGCAGGAATAAATAGTGAATTATATCCAAAAACAGGCAGGATCGGGTGTAATTCAATGAGCAAGGTCGTTCGGTTATGACGGACCCACTCACAATGTACACCCCGAGTACCACAGTATGAGCATGCCGACAAGTTTCCCGTTCCCGAGCCCCACAAAGTAGCGGGACTAACCTACAATCCCGAGTAACAATTAAGTGTGGCGGTCGTTCGGTACCGTTACAGGTCGAAACCGTGCGATAAGTGTTTTGAACTATAGTAAGACTTCAAGTCATACCCATAGCAGGAATAGATGAACAAGTTAATGCTCTTGTGGGCAAATTTTTGAGAAGACAGCAACATGTTGCATTATACATTTAGGGTCAAGCCTGGTCCAGCGATTGCGCTAAACACGTGGCGAAATATCTCCCCCGCAATTTCTGTAGCTCCTCGTGGGTCCCCGATTCGGCAATTCTTCCGTCTTCCATGACAAAGATGATGTCCGCATGGCGAATCGTGCTCCTGGGGAGTTGTCAGTGATGCGCCCCGGTTGTAATGGGAAGAACTCACAGTCGGTGTGCAACCGCGATGGTTGTTCTGGTCATCGCCGCCTCATCCAACGCCTTCTGCACGACCCTCTCGCTTTGTGTATCGAGCGCCGAAGTCGCTTCATCCAGCAACAGCAGTCGTGGCTGGCGTATCAGCGCTCTGGCAATCGCGATGCGCTGCCTTTGGCCTCCAGAAAACTGCAAGCCTTTGGACCCGCATGGGGTTTGAAGCCCTTCTGGCAACGATGACACAAATTCCAAAACGTTCGCCTGCCGACACGCTTCCTGAATCTCTGCGTCAGAAGGCTTGTGCTCAAGACCCAGGGCTATATTCTCGCGCACGGAGCCAAGGTAAAGAGGTGGCTCTTGCTGGACAAGAGACATGTAACGACGATATAGCTTGGGAGACATGAGACGTATGTCTTGATCATGCAGCGTAATGCATCCCGTCATCGGGTCGTAGAATCGAAGCAACAGCGATACCACAGTACTCTTACCACATCCCGAGGGTCCTACAAAGGCGGCGAATGTGCCAGGCTTGATCTGCATCGAGATGCCTCGCAAAACCCTTGAGGCATTGCGCTGCTTGTACCTGAACTCTACCTCATTCATGGCGATGTTGCCATCTGACTCCGGACCCTTCCCCGTCGTTCCGTCTGACTCTCGGATGTTAGGCTTGATCGTCCGCAACCAGAGGATGTAGTTAGCGGCGCCTTCTGCCTTTGTGATGGAAGTGCTGTACATGAAGAATTGTGCAACACCTTGGCCACCGAAGACGATCGAAATGAAGATCACAAAGAATTGTGTGACGGTATACTCTCCTCGGGCAATGAGCTGCGACCCATACCAAAATCCAAGAGCCATGACCAGGAAATCTGCTGATTGCGAGAGGGCGTAGGGGATCAAGGCGAAGACAAGGTTTCTTATGACTTTTCCTGTGATAGTCTGTAGAGTGTGGCTGTACTGGCGCATTATAAGTGTCTCTAGTGTCAGCATGCTGACGGTCCTGATTGACGTGACAGCTTCAGTTGCCAGGCCAGCACTACCCGAGAAGGAATCTTCGATAGCAGACTCCAGCTTTTGATCTAATCGGATACGGTAGTATCCAGCAGCGACGATGACTGTCAGCCCGCCGAAGACGAGTGTGAGTCCCAGCTTCCAGCCGTAAGCTATGCCGAGTGCACTGCTAGCGGTAATGTTGACCAGAATATTGAACATGAGGCCCAAGTTGGCGGACATCAGCTCTTGTAGCGCTGTTGGCGCTGATGACAGCTTCGAGGTCAGGGTACCTGAAGAGTTTTCTGACCGATCGAAGAAGTCCTGATCGAAGCTGACCATGCGCTGAATCATTTCTCCGCGATATCGATGAGTCATGGCTTGCGCAATACTGTTGCATGCCAGACCGATGGTAAAATATGCGAAGAGGTTAGCAATGGCGAGTACAAAGAACATGAGCGCCCAAAAGTCGGCTTCTTGCTTTGCTTCGGAGCCTTGTAAGGTGAACACTCGTACAAGACGAGAAAATATGACGGCCTGAGCAGGATACGTGCCTCCACCGATGATGCCGCCCAAGATTGTGGCAGCATACCAGTAGTAAAGGTTGACATTCTCCTTCAACATGATCCAAATGCATGTTATAAGCGAGTAGTTCAAGGTACCCACAGCTAGCTGCTCGACTTCCCGATCAAGGTCAGCTGTGTTGTATTGTGACTGCGTCCGTTGCAACGTAATTTTGCGGTCAAGAGTATTCTGGACGTCTTGTGTCGCCTGCAGCTCTCTCTCAATGTCTTCTTCGGTGGCTTTTGTTCCGAGATCCTGTGCGCGCACCATCGCAGCATAGAGTCCGTCGTGTTCGAGGAGATCGTGGTGCGTCCCTTGTTCGTGTATTCGGCCATCCTTCATCACAACGATATTGTCGGCCGCCATCACAGTCGCAAGCTTATGCGCAATAATCAGCGTGGTCTTGTTGATCGCGACGCGATTGAGTGCGCTCTGCACGACTTTTTCAGCGCGCGGGTCCAATGCGCTCGTCGCTTCGTCGAACAACAGAATTTTCGGATTCGACACGATACTTCGAGCAATAGCTATGCGTTGTCGTTGGCCGCCACTCAACATAGATGCTCGCTCTCCGACTTGCGTGTGGTAGCCATCTGGCAGGGCTTGAATGAAATCGTGCGCATAGCTGTTCTTGCACGCCTCTTGTACCAGCTCCATTTGCCTTTCTCTTGGGAGATCGCTCTGGGCGCCAATCAGGCCTTTGACGATGTTCTCGAAGATTGTACCTTGGAACAATGTCGGCTCTTGCTGGATGAGGCGGATATTAGACCGCAGCCACTTTGTGTTGTACTCCGAGATGTCCTGGCCGTCAAGTAGGATTTGTCCGGAAGTAGGCTGATACCACCGTTCAAGCAGACCAACCAAGGTGGATTTACCGCTTCCACTGGGACCCACTAAGGCAGTCGTCTTACCAGCAGGGATAGAAAGATTCAAGCCTTGCAAGACTTGGGCGGCTGGTCTGGCGGGATAGGCAAAGCGAAGGTCGCGAACAACGATCTCTCCGTTGCAAGTCACTGGTTTTATACCTTCGGTCGACATCGGGTCGAGGTTTAACGGGCTATCAATGATAGAAAATAGCTCACCCGCAGCCGAGGAAGCGTTTGTGAAGGCTTGCATTTGGGGAAAGATGAGCAACGTCGCGGTAGCACCGACAACAACACTGAGCACAACAGTAAAGACCGTGCCTACGTCACCTATCTCACCACTTTGGAACATCTGGAAGCCCTGCCAAAAGGCCAGAGAAGTGCCGGCCATGACCAGGAAGGTTTGGCCAGAAAAGAGCACGCCATAGAGGATAGACTTCTTGTTGCCTTCTTTATGAGCCCTCTCCAGGTAGTCTTCGTAGCTGTCGACGATCTTTTGCTGGGCACCAAAAGCGTGGATGGTTCTGATAGAGCTGATTGCATCTTGCGCGAGAGTGCCAGCCTGTGAGTATATCTTGGTCTGTCCCGAGCAAGTCAGTTGAAATGTTCAAGCTGAATGAGAGGGATACTATTTGGCAAGACCGGAAGGCTTTGTAGCGGGACATGTCCCAGAGAAGGCAAAGGATACATGTAGCCGCCAGTGGGACTTTCGAGTGACGGGATGGCTGGGCACAGCCCGAGGTGCCCTCCGTAATCGTGGACGAGACCTGTTCTAGAAACGGGCAGTGGCCTCAACTGTATTGCAATCTGCGACAAAGCATCTTACGAAATACTGAGTTGGCCTTGCGGAACAGTGTTGCCGAAAACGAAATGCCGACACTTACCACTCTCGCTTCGATTGGCGCATCTAGGGCAATACATACGCCTGTGATCAGGAAGATAGCAGGGATGATGCTCATTACGATGAGAGCTAGCTTCCATTGCACGGCCAGTGCGACGATGAAGCCAGAAAAAAAGAGTGAGATACCCTGTATACAGGTATACAGCTTCTCTGCGATGCCTTGATTGATCCGGTTGCCGTCTAAGGTTACATATCAGCATGCAGGACTCCCTCCCCTGTGAGGAGAATGCTTACTTGTGGTAACCTGGGATGCAGCCGAACCAGTGCCATCCTTGTCAAAGTGAGCTACGTCTTGCCGGAGCAATTTGTCTAGAAAGTCTTCCCGTAGCGCGCATGTTGTTCGGGCCGCAGCGATACAGATACACAGAGTTCCAAAGTAGCCGAGAACAAAGCGAGCAACGAACAAATAGATAAAGTAAAGGACCAAGCGGTTGATGTTGCTGGTGAAGCTCATGTTATCTTGACCTGTTGCCTGTTGATTGAATTGGGCTGTCGAGTTTCCAAAAACAATGGTCATCAACGGTAGGGCTGCACCTACAGCTATTGCACTTGCAAAGCCTAGGGCATACAGAATACGATCCGCTGTACTTGCATATGTGAACACACGCTACATCGACAACTTAGCTGATTTCTAGCATGTTGCGTCGGTTCTGTCTACTTACGAAGTAGTCACTCATACTTCCTTTCCTCTCCTCCTTCTGCTCCATATTCGAATCACACTTGTTTGATTGCGCATCATCAGTAGGTGTTTTCTCTGACCTGATCTTGGTTGGTATGCTGACGGCGTTCGCAGGATTGTCATCCGGTCCTTTCGTGGTGTCGGAGCTTTGCCTGGTGACCGGAGGCATCTCGTGTTTATCCAACATCTTGAACAACGTGTGGAGAATGAACGACAACAGAAGGGACGAAGACTGTGTGTTGTTCGTCCACGCTTACTACAACTTTGCTTGGAACTCGCGTAACGGCCTCGCGGGAGGCGAGATTTCCGACGCGACAAGCGGCGCAACAAGAACCCGTCAGCCGCAATGCTCGAACGTCATCACAAGCACGAGAGATCGAGAATACCTGCGGGACAGTTGTCTTCGATCAGATGCTGTTGTGCGTGTGTCCAATGCTGCTGTTTGTCAAGCTTTTCGGATTGTAGGAAGGCAGCCATGACACTGAGATCGATGATGGAAGTGGAACCATGACGCCTTCCCTCTTTAGGATAGCGAAACGCCAAGCCATGAGAACAAACAAACACATTGCGAATGCCCGCGCTGGACGTCACAACAGTCCGAAGCCACGGTCCATGTCAACGCTTCTGCAATGAGGAAACAAGCCTAACCCGAGACCGCGGTATTATAATTATTCGATTGCGGCCCACGCTTGGGTGATGCGCCGAGACTTTAGGCATGCCCACCTCTTCCGTACGCCGCCCACATCTTCCGCGCAGTCGAGATGGCCCCTTTCAGTCCACAAACTGCAGGCGAGCTCAGCCAGGTCTTCAACTAATTTCCGCATTATTGGATCAGGTTTACCGTATTCATTGGTTGGGGAATGACCGGCATATTAAGCATCCAGAGTCCTAGCATGAAGGCGTAGGAGAAGCCACGTTCCGAAAGGAGGGAGGTAGATTTGTAATTGTTAACGACCTACAGCCAAATGCACACACTTCTTATTGGTATCCTCCAGACAAACGTAGTTGCAACTAGCTTTGTGCATGTCGTACCGTTTCGATCGCTGGTGCGCTGCTGCGATGAGCGTCGTGCTGCCATAGCGAACTTCAATGAGATTATGCTCTGCGTGATTTCCTTAACCTCCTACGACTCTGCCATCCCGTCCAGTCCAGGCTTCTGTTTGAGGATCCAACATAAGTTTCCTGCAACATTGCTAGACGATATCTCAATCTGCCAAACCAACTGCTTGCCAATGCGAAGAGCATCAGTTGGAAAAAAACCTCAGTCCAGCGACCACTGCAGTCATGACCACGCTCTCCTTTCAATCAATCTCAAACACAGCGACATTTACAAGAGAGATGGGGTTGCTCACCTTTCGTCAAATTCGAGCGAACGATAGCCGCATGCAAGGAGTATCAAGCTTTCCAGAAAGGATGTTCTCGTGTGTAGAAGACGTCAGAATATTTTTTCGGGCGCTCCATCACGGTAATCATTGATCTAGTCCACAACAGTGTGGGCACTCTGATTCTTTCCGTTTACCCTGTCATTACGACTTTGTACTGAAGTGCAGGGGTACTATTACAAAGGGTACTGTGATTAAACTATTGTCGAAGAAACCGGCATCATTTGGACCTGGACTATTGTATTTCTGCTCACTATCATAGTTCACGGTAGATCCTATTTGATCATTTCGGACGCATCCAAAAGGGACAACTGCGATGTAAGAGACATGGCTAAGCATTGCGCAAAAGTATTTAATCTAGTCCCAAAAGCGTACCGGCATGCCAGAAAGGCTTTTTACAACGTTATGATGAATCACGATAATCACAGCTTCATTGGCGGTATATCAAACTATCCAACCGTCTATTCCCCTACAAAACTAGGACTGTCGCATCTCGTTAGCGGGCACCTTACGAGGTCCTGCGAAAGCTTAGTCTGGGGCGGAAGTCGACGGAATCAATTTCACGACGAGAATCTCAACTGGATCAGTTCAAGGCTGTCAACTACTTGATAGACTGCGCCTTGAGTATGATCACGTCCTCCAGCGGTCTATCACCCCCGTCCGTCTGCACCGCACCAATTTTCTCCACAACATCCATGCCGTCAACAACCTGTCCAAACACTGTGTGTTTCCCATTTAAATGCGGAGTCGCCGCAAGGCAGATGAAGAACTGACTCCCGTTCGTTCCTGGTCCGCTGTTCGCCATGCTCAGCACGCCAGGGCCGGTGTGCAGCAGCGAATTATCAAACTCGTCTTCGAATTTTCCACCCCAAATTGATGAGCCACCACGGCCGGTGCCGGTAGGATCACCGCCCTGAAGCATGAATCCTGGGATGACTCTGTGGAAAATCTGGATAGAATGGTGAGCGATGAGGTTGGAAAGTGTATAATTCCATGGGCACTTACCACATTGTCGTACTTGCCTGCATCTGCAAGGCCGGCGAAGTTCTCGCAGGTCTGGAAGAATCTTGATCAAAATTGCCTCTCATATCTCGAGATAAAATGCGTACCTTGGGCACCTTATCGCTGTAAAGAGCAATCGTGATGTCGCCATAGTTGGTGGTCAACAGTACGCCGGACGGCTTCTGAGAAATTGCGGCATTGTTGGTCTGCGGTGCTTGTGCTGACGTTGTTGTAGACGGAGCCGTTTGTGTGTGTGTTGCAGCAGCCGAGTCTGCGTGCGACTCGGACGAGTCGTGCTTGAAGAGCTTCTTGAGCTTGTCCATAGTTGCAGTGAAGGGTTTCTGCTCAAAGGTGTTGATGCTTCCGCTGTTTAGTGCAGAGCAGCGAGAACGGAACGCAATGATGCAGACGTGGGCATACGTCAGTAGGCTGTTGGGATCAAGAAATGAAAGAAAGTCGCGACGTCATTCGGACTAGGCGTATGGCCGGACCGTCAGCTGGAGTACGCATCACAGTCGACACGTAGTACACCTGACGGCGCTGTTGCAAGCCAGCTTCATGGTCGTGCATCAAGCATGCAAACTTCAGAATTGAACATGTGTTACATCGTAGAGGACAACATTTTGTTATCGTAGAGATGAGGCCTCTTTTTGGCGACGACGCGCTAGCGGAGTTCCCGTCGATCTCCCGCGGATGCTCCACCCGCCCCTTTGATCCACCCCATTATAACGAATGTTGTGAGGACCGTTGCGACAGAATTTGGGTAGATTGACGGTGGGGCAGAGACATTCAAGAAAGTCTGCGGTGTCAGTGGGACGCAGGCTGTTATCTCCGGAGGTCATGGGGATATGGCCTTTCTGACCCCTCGCGAGCATCCAATCCAGCTGCGATTTAAAGATGTACTCATCCACGTTTTTTCCGGTTTGTATAATAGCGGTTTGACTCTCACCTTCGCTGTAAAGTCGGTATGCGGCCGCGCTCGCGTTTACAGTAACACCGAAATATTGTTGACGTCGTGAGTCAACGCTAGCCTTCAGATTGCCGCTTCCTGCACGCGATCTGCACGCCATACCACCAACTTTACCAACCATGCTCGGCCGAAGTGATTTCATCATCAGTCCGTGCTATGTTAGCAGATTATAATTAATATGCGTGCGCGTTAAGCCAAGACGTGCAGAAAGTTTGATCTTGTCTGTACCTCCTTGCTCTACCCCCGTTGACGACGTTCACTATGGAGAAGCTCGAGCGCTTCCTTTCGCGACCAACTGCGAAACCGTATAGAGCTCGCGACATCGAAGCTTCCGAGCAAGTACACCTGAATGACAATGGTTTGCTAGACTTTGGGCCGGACGACATAGAAAATCCTAAGGTCAGTCTTCAGACGTTTTTCCTGAAAGCTGTCCATTGACCATGGCCAGAACTGGTCCACAGCTCGAAGATGGTATATTACTGTTGTGTCAGTGACCATGGGTATGACGCTCTCCCCGTTACCGCTTGCACAGACCACGCTAACAGCCACGCAGTCGTCAATGCAACATTTGCATCGTCCAGCCCCTCCGGCACTCTTGAGTCCATCTCGACTGACCTTCATGTATCCACAGAGGCTGCCGGACTTGTCATCACACTGTTCCTTCTAGGTTACTGTGCAGGCCCCTTGGTCTTCGCCCCGCTATCCGAGTTCTTTGGGCGCCGATATATCTTTTACGTCACATTCACACTGTACCTCACATTCAACTTCCTTTGCGCCTTCACGCCCAACTTTGGTGGGCTGCTTGTTGGTCGATTTTTGACGGGCACGTTTGCAAGTGCGCCACTTTCAAATGCGCCGGGGGTGTTGGCAGACATCTGGGGTCCTCTTGAGCGTGGAAACGCGATGGCCGTGTTTTCAATGATGACGTTCATCGGTCCGGCAATTGGACCTGTCATATCGGGGTTCTTGGAACTGAAGAAAGACTGGAGATGGTCCTTCTATGTGCTCCTCTGGCTGGGTGGAATTACGGAGCTACTGATGTTCACAATTCCGGAGACACTTCCCGCCATCGTACTCCGCAACAAGGCCAAGCGCATTCGAGCTCTGAAGATCCCTAGACACGAGGATGTTAAGGCGCCTGTCGAGGTCACAGACAGAACACTTACCAGTATGTTCAAAGTCAGTCTTACACGGCCCTGGAAGATTCTTGTCGACCCAATCTCGTTCGCATGCGCTGTCTATCTCGCTGTCGTTTACGCGCTGCTGTACATGCTGTTCACCATCTATCCCATCGTTTTCCAGCAAAAGCGAGGCTGGAACTCCGGCGTTGGAGAGCTACCTCTGCTAGGTACTGCGATTGGTGCTGTCATTGGCGGCGGTATCATCTTCCTAAACACAACCAGGGACAGGAAGAAGGCTGAGTGTGGCTGCAAAGCCGTACCTGAAGACCGACTCCCGGTCGCAATGCTTGGCGGTGTTCTGTTCCCTATCACAATGTTCTGGTTTGCCTGGTCCGGGGAATACAACAGCGTCCACTGGATCGTACCCACACTGGCCGGCGTATTCTTATCAACGTCCATCCTACTCATCTTCGTCGCATATCTCAATTATTTGACCGATACATATCTTATGTACGCCGCAAGTGCATTGGCCGCCAATACCGTGATTCGTTCCGCCGCTGGAGCTGCCGCACCCTTGTTTACACAGTACATGTTCGACGCGCTTGGTGTTGGTGGTGGTGGATCTCTCATCGCGGGAGTCGCCTGCTTGCTCGCGCCAATCCCGTTCATCTTCTACAAGTATGGCGGACCAATTAGGGAGCGCTCGAAGTTTGCGCCAACGCCGGAGAAGAAACCGTAACCAAACAACGCTGAGCAGACTGCTTCGGATGTGGATCAGGACTCAGACGAGAAGATCGAAGCGTGAGGAGACCGAGAACAAAGGACGACATTCGCAAGAAAGTCTTTGAATCATTTTCAACAGCATGCATCAAATACTCTAAATCATGTCTGCTGTGCCCTTGCTATCTGCACGGAGTGAAAGTTCCATGTTTAAGAAACTTGTATTCATCATTGCGATATGAATGTAACTCTCTCTGAGAGCGCACCGAACTCAACCCAATCGCAAATCGCTCTCTGCCGATATCCTCCTCTGGGGCGACCAGTCTTGCCCAGCTCAAACAACACACACATTGCATCGGCTACCTCACTTTCCCAGTTTAGCTTCTTCCCACACTCCCGGACCAGCATGTCGATACGTACAAGCACTTTCCAGCAGAAGCTCAGGTACTTCTTTAGCTCTTCCGCATTCTCAGCGTGCAGCGGATCGTCACGATGCCACAACCTCCCCGCAGGCTTGTAGTCCGCCGAGTCCATGACCTGCAGCGCCAACTCTGTGGGCAGGCCCTTACTTGTAAGTAAAGCACGCACGATCTCCACGTCTGCTTTGGACGCCATATGAATGTGCCGAAAATGCTCTTCAGCCAAGTCCGCCACTCGCCCCGTGCCGGGCTTGCATATCTTCAGCCTTTGATATCGTTTCTCGGAGTGGAACATGCCCCGCGGCACTCCGAAGAATTCGCGATGCGGGTACGTATGCGCCTCATGGTAGTATACTCCATATGGTATACCTGTGCAGCATAGCAGCATCCTCTGATACGCCGCCGTCGATCTGTAATCATACACCGTGCGCTCAAACGTCGTTCGATGTGCGCTCTTTTCTTCCCTGAAATACTGTGTCCGGAACGCATGATCCCACAGCTCTGGCTTCAAAACAAAAACATTCAGGCACAAATAAGCTTGCAGCATCGCATCCATCAATTTCCTCAGGCCGAACCCGGCGCTGTTAGCGTAGATATCTTCATCCCACAGTCTGTAAAAATAGATGGATGAATGTGCGGACAGACGAAATAGTGTGTCCATCTCGCCATACAGAAGCAAGGCCTTGGTTTGCTCGCAGCAGTCCGAAATCGTGTGGTCCATGTCGCCCTCGCAAGGACAGGTGTCGGCGATGAATCTCCGAGGTGTGCATTCGTATTCAGAAAGTACTTCGCTGGGTTTTATGGAGCTGTCCAGGTGGTCTCCTCGTCTCTTGTACTTAAGTACTGTTGCAGCCATTCTACTAACTACGGCTTCAGAGATTACACGTTCGTCAGGCTCGGGAGGGACGAAAGTGGTGTTGTATTTCCTCCGCTCGGTTGCTGAGTAGTCCCTTAGGGCGCGAGAAAAGCCGTTGGCGAAGTATTGGAGTTCTTTCTCATGACCTGGTCTCCTCCGCACGTACAGATTTGTGATGCCGTCATTGCGTGGGTTGCAGTGCATGAACTTGAGGTTATCGACGAGCATCTGCCATGGAATAGTATGAGCTTGGTGTGCCATGACGTTCCACAAAAGAGATGTTTGCTGGTTTCATGGCAAATTCGGAGATTGGTGAGTTTAATGAATGTGGACGTCTGGGGTAGAGTCATCGCGTAGTGTGCCCAGTTGAGTAAGCAACACGAGCTATTTTTAGACGCACTAAACTACATCATACTATGTCGACGAGTGCCTGTAAGTAACCCTGTTCGATGGTGCGCTCGATCCAGAAACCATCTTTCAGAACTAGTCTCCTGGAAGGCATGGACAAATCGGCAGGGTCCCAAAGCAGACAACATGGGTTGCCTCGGGGTCTGGCTTCTCATTGGTCAAATCAAAAAGTTTGTTGGTACAAGAGGGGTGCTTGAACGGGCTGGAAATACGATGTGCCTTGCAGACGTTCCTTCAGATTTCTGAATGGCTAGTACCTACAGTCGACTGCTCTCATTTGTTATTCTGCACGTTCGTTTTCCCAGCCCGTTCAAGCATCCCCCTTGTAGCGCGTCCAAGTTGTGCCTCTAGCGCGGACCTCTGAGAAACCTACAAACCTCACGCGCGCGTCCCCGAAAGAAATTCTCGGCAGCGTCAGTCTCCCGAAGTGCCCCTATGTCGTCGATTTGAAACTATTGGAGCTCCCTAGAGTCGCCAGAGCTGTCAGCCACGGGCTAATGCTTAAATGGCGCTCCTCGATCTGCCGGCTGACAGAGCAGCTCAGCCGGCAGAACACGGCCCAGGAAATCGCATCGCTCAGCCAGGTCAACCACCATCTACATCAATTGACAAAAGAAAGTCTGTTTCGATTCGATGCAAGGGAAGGGAGGAGCTCGGCCCTGCCCTGGGCTGCGACCCGTGGACGAGTGCAGACCGCCGAGAAAGCTCTGAAGGCGTTGCAAACAGATGGGCAGCTACATCCTGCCTCTATTAGTGACTCCGACTCGAGTGTTCAGTCTGTGACAGACCGGGTTGACATCGCGTTGGTACATGCCGCAGAGAAAGGTCACGCGGGTGTCGTCAAGCTACTCTTAAAGCATGGCACCAGTTTGCTCTCGGCAGGCACTAGACGACGGCAGATTGTTACGGAAGCAGCGTGTCTTAATGGCCAGATTGAGGTTGTTGAGCTCTTACTAGAGTCGGGCGCTGATCTGTCTGTCGGACACTACATGCGGCTATACGCAGTCCAGTGCGCTGCGATGATGGGCCACGCAGACATCGTTCAATTGGTGATTGACACTAGTGCGAGTCCAGATACTTGTAGTAGCAGACCTGAGGGCGGTTCTTATCTTCTGTTACAGCTTGCTATAAGAGGAACTTACGAGGAAACAGCAAAACTTCTCATTATCAAAGGCGCTAAGACCAACCTCTGGGTTGGCAGGATGCACACAGCGCTTGAGGAAGCTGTTATGGGCAATCATCTGTGGGCTGTCAAACTAGTGTTTGCACAAGGTGCTATGGTGTTTGCACCTGCTTCGGGGCTGGTCCGTTGCTCTGCACTCGAAATGGCGAAAGGCGGCCGGAAGGATATGTATGAGCTCTTGAAAGATCGCACGGTCTGGATTTGGCCCATAAATTCTTCAGACGGAGACACTGCAACTAAGAGAGCCTATGTCCCTAATCCTTCTGGAAACTGTTCGGCGCGATCGCGCAGGTAAGAGCGGATTTTGCGTATGCACGCTGCAGAAGATGTCAGCTTATGAATGATAATACAATAGCACAAAACTGGCGATCAATTTCAGCATCTTACCGCAGTACCATCTCGCTGTGTTCTAGATGAGAGTGCTGGCTGTTCCGTACCTAATCCTCCATCTTGTCTTGACAAGCCTTCCCAAATCAATCGGAGGTCGCGCCCGAGGCCATTTACCAATTCGCAATGCTCCTTGCCAAAGGTTCTTTGACGAACTCTCATAGGCTGGTTCAAAGAGGCGGGGTCCCGCTTGGTTGAGTCCGTGAATTGGCACAGCTTGGGGTAACCACTTAGTGGCCAGAGCAAGCAATGCAGCAGACTAATATATAATTGATTTTAAGCTGTTGTCCCTTGTCTTTAGCATCGATAAAACCACCCGGTCCGCCAGCAGGATTTCGTGTCGCTGATTGCGGTGGAACTTGGATGGCTGCACAGCGGCGGCGAGCCCGTTTACCTGAGATCAATGGATATCTTTGTCGTAGCCACCCTCCACGATAAATGGGCGGTGAAATAGCCAGGATCTTGTCACGACGTCGAGACAGAAGTCTCGCAGGGCCGGGAGGCGGAAGGACTAACCGTACGGTGGCACCGCAGTGAACAATGGGGCAATGTGAGCTTCGAAACCCCGCGATAAGGTACCCAGGAGAACACAGTCCTCGGTCATTAGCTTGGACTGCTCCAAACGTAATCACTACCGCAACTATTGCTGGCTTCAGGCTCGGTTGAGCGTCTGAGGTGAGCCAGCAGAGGGGGAGAGAGGATGCCGAGGCAAAATATGGTCATGGTGGGCAAGAATAGTTAAAACTCGGTCCATTAAGGTCGTATTCGTGGCTGAAGTGATGCTAGAGAATGACAGGTGGGTTTGTCTGTACCAATACGCCGCGTAAACCGCATCATCGCGATTGGGGAGCGTGTGGCGGGTAAAGCCCGCGAAAAAGTTCCTTCTCAGTGTCTCACTGAATGCTAAAGCGGTGAGGGATATTGCTGATTCTTTCTGATTGGGCAGCTTTTGTTCGAAATCAATTGGTTCCCCAGAGCGACCAGAAAAAGACAGTGCTTCATTAACTGTGGCTGGCACCTCGTGCTTTCTTTCACCCAGTCTCTTCTTGCTATTGCATTCAAGGCTGCAGGTATCTATTCTAAGATCTTTGCCATCCACCAGGGCTGAGGAAGCTTGTTAGTCTTTTGTGGTGACTATGTTGCCTTAATCAGCTGGAGTGCCGCTAGTAGTGAATGACTTGGATATTTTGCTTATCACACGTATCTCATGAAATATGCGTAATGGTCAGAAAGAAAAAGTTGCAATAGAATTATGTGTTATATTACTGTCAAGCACTTACAATGAACTTCAAAGCCTCTTCATCAATTATGCATGACAAGGATATCTATTGCATACCAGTTCAAAGTAGTATGCCCTTTGGCTTCTAACAAAGTCGACGGCTGGAGATGCAATCAGAGTACACCCATGTCAGTGCTTCAGAATCAAATTTCTAGTCACCTAAACCGATGACGGCGCGAAAGGGGCGCTGTACAGGATACCGGATTGCCTTGTTGTTTGCAGGCATTATCATAGTTGTAATGGCCATGTCATTGTTCGACTATGTCCACAAGAGGCGCACATGGGAACGCCAGCACTCATGCGGCCGCTCAGTCTCGGAAGCTAAAGCCTACGGCTGCATCTTCGACCACATAAGCGACATGTGGAGTCCGACGGACTGCTCGTACTTTGGTATGGACGACTTCATGCGCTCCAACAATGGCCACAACTGGCAATACTGGTACGATCAAAGCGGGTTGGGTACCAGTGTATAGTTTGGCTGCTTCAATGGTTGGCCAAGCGGTTTGCTATAGTGTGTCTATATACGAAGCAAGGGAATGGCCTGTGCAGGTTGAAGGCTGACCTAGGTTTTGAGCACTGATGGCAACTAGTGGCACTTCGGCGTTTTCTCGCTGAGAATACTCCATCAGAAGAGCTTCCAGACGTCCACCACCGTCATCTGCACCGAAGAGATGGCTTATCGGTCCTTAACTCGAACATATATTAAGCCCATCGCCCGCTGCTGGAACAATCTTCACCTTTACGTTTTTGCCCCTAGGTCCATACATGCGCCCAATCTTCATTTCTGTGGTTTCACCTGAAGCAGATCCTCATCAATCGTGGCTCAGTGTAATAGCTCTCAGTTCTCACCGTACAATCACGCTCGATCCTCGAATCGACAGCCAAGATACTGCCTGCCAGTCGCACACCAATCCTAGCAAATCCTGCTCGAACCAGAGAGCCGAAACTCGCAGGACATGCCTGATCGACGTGCACTGCTCAATCCAGCGGCTAGCCGAGCTGGAAAGTTGTCTCAGGCTACGTCTTTGAAATTCCAGGCCCCACTTGTACGACATGAGCACGACAATAAACCACCTTTGCGGTGGAATCTCAAGCTGACACTTGCATCACGCCCAGGAATCATCAAGGATATGGCTGATCGTGCCGTTCGCTCTGCATCATTTAATTAGAATGCAGGCGGGGTGAGTCCAGCACAATGCATATACTTGGAATCATCTAATGACGTGTCTTAACGCGCAGAAAAGGTGGAGTATGAGCGGAATGTTACGCACGATAACGCAGTCTAGAGCTCACCGCTACTTCGCAGAATGTGATGGCTCAACGCACAGCTCTTGCGTCTTCCGAAGTCTCCAGACTGAGCATGATCCACTTTTTACTCTTGGCTACAGAGCAATCGCTTAGTCGATCGATTGAAGTTCGAGTTACATCCGTCCTTCACCCCACGCTTCGCAAGGAACACGATAAAACTCAACAGGTCAAGATGGTGTGCCCCGTCCTGACACCACAGCGCAGCTCTTGGCGCCCCCTGCACAGGGCAGCTTTGCTTTTGCTCAAGGCTGAACATGTATCTCACTACTATTGTAGCTTAGTTTTGCGCATCCGTGCCCGCAGGCTGATGTGGTTGCTTGAGCTACGATCAGGATGGGGATCTTCTTGCGAACGAACTGGAACCAGTAGGCTTTGCAGAAGTGTGGGCAAGGTCGGCCATGAGGAGGAGTTTCTCATCGCAATGCTCTCATGCAGCCAACCGCCGCGGGCCGTTCCCTACTGGTGCGTCACCGGTTCAAGGTTGACCCTGCAGGACTGCCGCGACCTGTTAAGTGCAACAGATCCCGGTTGGAGTACGGCTTCTCCGGCCAGTATCCTGCTCTTACGGAGCCCAATATGCGACCCAATGCATCGCACCCTTGCGGTCATGGTAGACCGTTGCATCGGCCCACGCTTCCACCCGTGGACCTTTCCAACAGGAGAAATGGCCAGTTGCATTGCCGATGACCCGGTAGCTTCACTTCGGGTGGCCAATATGCACACTTCGCATCTGTTAGCCGACCTCAGATAGTACGATCTGTGTCGTTAATGAGATGGTCTCCTCCGGGGACACCGCTATCGTCGCATCATACGGACAAGACTGAACCCCAGGCCACTTCTCATCGGCATGCCGAACACCAATGACAACACTTCAGTCCATGAACACACGTTCCGATCAGTCTGGTCCAGCATTGACCGTTGTCAATCTGATATGTGCACGTTCAACACGACGCTGTGTTCCCTCGCATCTACATCGCAAGGCTCTGCTATCGTTTTCCTAATGTATCATGCAGGGCCACTTGTGATCATATATAGCGTAGTAGCCCCGGATGAGGTCGACTATCGCCAGAAAGCGGCTCTAAGTATGACATACGAGCACGTAGCAATGATTCCTTTTATGCTTGATGCATCGCATCTTACCCCAGAAGAAGCAGCCGAACGAGCCGCGAACCCATCGTTATGGGCTGCAAGACGTTATGGCATGCCTGAACACATCTTCCAGGCAGCAGGTCAGTTGCCAGTTCTTCATCAAAGGCCTTGACTGATTGTGTCTTAGCTGAACGGCATGGGAACGAGCTGTCGAAGGGTGAAAGCTCAACACCCCTAGCCAACTACGCAACCCCCACAACTCCATTTTGTCCCACCAGATCTCGCTTCGTACTACACTCAAATTCGACACCACCGTCAAATAGACCGGGAGATGGGCAGAGTCAATCGGCAGCTTCATCGCCAAAGGCTCAGACACCATCGAACACAGGTCCATCTAATGCGCATGATGCAGCAAGCCCAGAAGCATCCTCATCGTCTGAAGCCTACTTCTCCACCGTCCTGTCACCATCGGTTTCCTCGGATGAGATCGACGTTGACTCATCACCAGCTATACAACGACGCCCTGGGCACGACCGCACTAAGTCGAATCGTCCGGGCGACTCAAGATCTTCTGTGGGATCGAAGGGAAGAAGGAAAAAGGGCGAGAGGCCCACATAGAATATTCAGCGCTGATAGCTGGGCTGTAAGACGGTACTTGGGTCTATTGGGCAATTTGTGGCAGTAATCTAGTGTATGCAGCAAGCCGAACGCCTTCTGTTGTAGTCTACAGCGTCCTGCAAGTAATACTAGAATCCTGACTTTCTTTGACTGGATCTCCGATCACACTCGTTTCTGACAATTACCGTAGCAATGTACGTAGAAATCGCGATGTGAGCCTTCTGGTACGATGGAAAGCCGTGTCCAAAGCGTCAGCCTCATCGGCGGGTACGGCACTATGTGGCCTTTCCGATTGCATTCTTAGTTGGCGGAGCACGGGCTGCTGTGATCTTCGGACCGAGAGGTTGCGAAATGGGTTCGGGCTGCAATGAGCAGGGATGGCATGTCACGATGTCGTATCCATCTAGGGAGAACTCCTCAATTTGATTGTCAGCTTCAAGTACAGCCACCGTAAACATTAGAATTCGTCTCTTCGTTGAATGCCCCGGATCTTGGGCATCGTTCTGTGCTTTACCGTTTCTCAGCGGATGAAGGGCAGGAGCGTTCAGACGACAGCTTTAGACGACAGAATTGACAAGCACGACGAATTCGCAAAGGAAGGGATGTCCAGTGCTAGATTTGGCTAATACTCGTCGTCGTCATTTGATGCCATCAACGAGACCATATACAAGTCGTCTCATGGCATGTCTGGCTCCCACATACTCAGGCTGCTGTCCAGTCTTTGATGTAATTGGTTGCGACGCTCATGGGTAAGTTTTGATGACCGACGCAGTTGCTCATCTCACATCAAATGCGAGCGTTCGACGCTTATATCTCCATTCAGATCAGTTAAACGAGAACTGCGTAGTCCTCCTGGTTCTGGCGTATCTGAAGATATAAAAGGGGAGGATCGATGCGTTCTGAACAGAACCCTGGAAGCCTGATCGACGGTACGACGATGTCTCTGCCAGGCATAGTCCCATCGCCGCTCGTCACCGCGTACCAATGACATTGGAACAGCTGAACAATACCAATTGCATGCGTGCTTCATGCTGCAATAACATATAAAAAAATTCGTTCGTTGCAGTCCAGATGTGGAAGAGAGGGTTAGTTGCGATCAAGCACATAACTACATCTCTGTGTGCTGACTAAGATGCCAAGCACCCAGCACGTGTCGACGCGGCGCGTTCCCAGCCACCCCATATCGTCTCCACTTCAACACCTCACCTCGTCGATCAGCACCACCACCCATCAACAACACTCTCTCGGTGCGATACGGTGCTCATACGAACCGGTCTACTATACCTACCACCATCCGCAGAAGCTGCCCAATCACCTCGCACCGCTTGCTCGACTCAGTCTCGCCATCCTTGTGATCTCACACGGCCTCTGACGCACGCAGACTCGGCCTCTCCGCTCGACTTGCTCAGTGCAGGCGTCGGTTAGCAAACGTCAGAGGGGCGGCCTCAGGCCTGCAGCGGCGCGACGGGCTGCGGACGCGGACAAGAGCCAAGGCTGCTCGGGAAAGCCTGGGTGGGCGGGCCTTGCATTGTCGTCGTCAGCTGTCACATTGCAAGGGGGATGGTGAGTGCCCCCTTTCCTGTATGTAGACTGATAGCAGCATGAGTAAATCGAGTGTGGGCAAGCACGGCTTCCCCGTCTTAGTCTGCCTCACATCCAATCCACTGTCCTTGTCCTGCACCCTGCGCGTCCAGCACCATGAGCCGCGCAAGCAGGTCACGCTCATGCTTCGGACGTGTGTGTCACTCCATGGCACTGACGAACAGGCTTTTGTTGGGCAGTATGATGCCGACAATCTGACTATTGGTGACGATGGCACCGTTCACATACCAGAGGACCGCAGCGCCGAGATCGCGCGCAATTCTACCTCTAGCCAGATGACCACGCTATCCTTAAATCTCAATCACCCATGCCCGCTGTGGTGTCCGCGTAGTGAAGCCCTCTTGCCGGCACCGCAGTCCGCGCACGTCGAGGCTTTCAGTGAGCTGGTGCAGCTTGCCAAAGCGGTGACACTACGCATAGTGTTTGACTATAACTGGCTGAGCCTCGATGCGCGGGTGCCATATCAACGTCTCATCAAAGGAAAGGAGAGACTGGCGGGCTTCCCCGTGCACGAATACTACTCGAGGTTCTACCGGCTGGCGGACTGGAGAGCGTTTGGGCCAGTCGAGGCGCCGAGCACAGCAGAGGCATCGAGCAAGCGACAGCGGCGACGTAAGTGCTCTGCAGCAGAATTTCTGGTCAAGCTGACTGTGCAGTGTCGAGTCCGCTGCCATGGCCTCCGCCGTACAAGCGCCAAGTCGTCGAGCCTGAACACGTGCCATCACCAACTGAAATCGCGACGTCTCCTGTGAGTGTCAAGTCGAACGACGAGGCGGGCGAGTTCCAGGCCCGCGCCATCGCTGCTGTCATACAGCGTCACCTGCCCGCCGTTCTCGACGACCTGCGTACACATGATGCGAAGCAGACACCGAACGTGGCGTGTGGGCCGTGCATCTTCTGCGGCCTTGTTGAAAAGCATCTGCCCGGATGCATGTTTCAGGATTGCGAGGCGGACGCCAGGTGTGCTGCGGAGCTGATGGAGCGCTGCCTTCCTGATCTCCTTGCCGATCAGCTGCCCGCCGTGCTCTCACAGACTGTCCAGGGGGAGTGTATTGAGCGTACAGTTGCTAGTCAGGGTGTTGAGCACGAAGCCAAATCAAGACAGGAACCCAAGAGACATGATGCTCAATCTTGCTCTATATTCCATCTCGTTCAGCTGCATATGCCTGCTGCGCTCGCAGATGCTCTCCCTGCTGCTTTGAAGCGCACACTGCCCGCAATCCTCCCTGGTGTTCTTCCTGCAATGCTGGCTGACGTCCTGCCCACCATCTTACCTGACATCCTCCCCTCAGTTCTGCCTAGCCTCTTCGCCCTCCCCACCTCTTTCACATCCTCCTACGACTCCTCCTCCTTCGACGACTCCCCATCTCCACCACCCAAAGGCCTATCACCCCCTGCGCAGGACCCCTCTAACAGCTACAACCTCCGCCCACACGACCTGACCGCCCTCGGCGCTACACTCCTCCCACATCTGCTCACGCATCTGCGTCCACAACTCGCCAAGATGCACGCCCGCTCCCTAGCCCGAGGCGTTCACTACTGGCAGAAGACCGCATTCCTGGACCTCGAAGAGACCGCCGAGGGATACAAGGGCGAGCTAAGTAGGCTGCGGGACAACGGCATAGAGGAGTTACAGCGCGAGGCTAGATGTGCGGTTGATGGCGTAAGAGAGGAGGCGGAAGGTGTCGCGGAAGATGTTGAAGCAGAGGTGTGTGAGCGGGTGGAGGAGCAGATCAGACAGAGGGGTGACAAGGCCGTCGGGAATGTGAGGAGGGCGATACAGGCTGCGATGCAAGAGGCGGATCAGCCCGTCGTGGGCAGTTCACGGCGTAGAGGCCGAAGAAGAATGGGCAAGGGCGGATTTCGCGGCGTTGGGCAACGAAGAGGGTGAGTTACCCTTCTGGCTCTAGATGGTTGCACTATTGCATGCTCGCCTATTTAGTGCCGCCATCGCAACCACGTTTTTACATCCGAGGTGTTCTCGATCAACACATGGCCGCTTGCAGACAGCGGGAAGCACGCCTTTTCGGCAAATCATCGGGTGGTTCCGTAAGGGTCTTCGGCAAATGTGAAGGAATACGAGGCCCAGCGCATCGGCTGTTACAAGAGCCCGGGGACCAGTGCGCAAGGAGACAAAACGTGGCGAGGCGAACGCCCAGCCCAACTTTGCCGAGTCAGGAATGTGAGTTTATTGGTCGGGTGGAGGTAAACCCAAGGTGTTTTTTGGATGAACGACGAACCAGCTCTTATGCTCAACGCCACGCCTGCCTCTGATTCGCTGGCTCAATCGGAGCCGTCAACATGAGGGAACACCTTCACCATAGAGTTTGAGCCGTTGTTGAGCACCATGGCACCCATATAGAATTCACATACCCATTCCACGGACGCGTCCTGATGTTTTGTCCGCAGCAAGGCCGTTTTGGATACGATGAGAGCATTCTCCATTGCTGCAAGCTTTACATGGCTCAGTCTCATCTCAGGCTTCAGTGAAGCTCGACCATCCACTCTAGAACTGACAACACGGCCATTCGGTATCCCAGATGAGCCTGCAACTTCTCACAGTCTCGCAACATCAACCATCCATGCGAGAGAATTGGGCATAGGAGATATTCCTGGTTGTGGAGTAAGTGTACCTCCCAGGCCCACCTGTTCGGCGTTGATCTAACCGCAACCCCAGCTCAAATGCATGCTTCAATATATCCCCGAGAGCGGCTGCAGTCTGACTGATACCCTTTGCGTATGCACCAATGCAGGGTTAAACGCGCAGCTGAGTGCGTGCTTGCTCGCGAATTGCACTATGGCAGACAATCTTGGTATGTTACCGCTGCGAACACAGCTCCCGCAGCACTGACAGATATCGCAGGCACTGCGCGGGTCAACGCAGATCTGTGTGTACTTTCTCACGAGTCGCAACGCAGCAGTGTTATCGCATACACTATTGCCGTGTACGTTGTTGCACTTAGCCTGGTAGCGCTCCGCGTGTTGAGCAAGATTGTCTCGACGGGACTGGCCTGGAACGATGCACCCATTGTTGCGGCCGTGTTACTGGCGGCGGTGCCGATCGCGTGTGTGCTTTGCAGTGAGCCAAACCGGACACAGACTCTCGCAAAAGCTGACCACGTGGCAATAGTGGCGAAGATTGGGTTCGGCGAGCACCTCTGGAACCTGGATGACGACACCTTCCTGCCGATTCTGCGGTACTGTAAGTGTAGGCTCACCGATGGCCCTTACAAGCTGCTGACAACATGCCAGTCTACATTGCATGGTCTACTTATGTTGCCATCCTTGGCCTGATCAAATTATCCCTGATCATGTTCTACCTCGACGTGTTTCCCACACGGAGCTTCAAGATCGCCGGATGGGTCGTGTTCTGGTACATCTCCATCAACACAACGATCATCTTCCTCTTGACAATCTTCGCGTGCCAACCTATTTCCAAGTTTTGGGATCGAGATCTCAAGGGCAAGGTCAGCAGAGCTCGATAACACTTTTCGCGGTGACTTGCTGACATGTATACTGTAGTGCACGGATATCCAGACAATAGGCTATGCCAACAGTATTTCTGCGATTCTACAAGATGTCATTCTGGTCGTGCTACCGTTGTGTTACTTGAGGAAGCTGCAAATGAAAAAGTCGCGGAAGCTCGCAGTGGCGATTATGTTCTTGATTGGGAGTTTGTAAGCATCCGTCTATCTCCACATTGCTTCTTGTCCATACTGACCTGCCCAGCGGGTGTATAACGACCATCGTCCGTCTGCGGACTCTTCTAACTTTCAAGATTTCCTTCGATCCAACGTGGGACTACGTGTCGATTGTGATCTGGACCGAGCTCGAGATCACCGCCGCATTCGCTTGCGTTTCGCTGCCCGCTATTCGCGTGCTCCTTGTCAAAATCGTACCGACGCATCTCAAGGGCTGGCTCTCTGATGTTACGCACAACCCGAGTTACGAGACACCGAGAGAGGTGTCGCCGAAGGAGGGTCAGTCGGGGCGGAGCTGGCATAAGGACGACACATGGATCAACTTGGCTTCGACTGAGGTTAGCGGAGAGAGGCAGGATAAAGGCTAAAAGTTGATTAAGAAAGTTGAATAAGATATTAATTTGCGTGGAACGAATTCTTAGATTGGGCTGTCTGTACTTGACGCGCAAAGAAAGCATTAGACAAACAATTTACTTTCGGTAAGATGCTACAAAGCAGTAAGCTTTGATTTTACTATTCAATGTCAAAATCCAGTTGGCTGAAGCAAAGTCATCAAGGCAAAACCCGCGTTTTGCAATCGACAAGCGATAAGCTACTATGCAGCGACACAGTGCTGTTTGAGACGATCGCGCCCCTGGGTTGAAGCGATATCAGTCAAGCACTGCTCCCTGTAATCACGAACATGCTCTTCAATCGGATTCTGTTTCTATACTGATACAGAAGGTAAGGCGCGGGCATCATAATAGTGGCTGCACAGCACAGGACGTTGTAAGTCTATGGCATTGCTAGTCTATCGTACGAGGGATTTCCTATTCCACCAGCTGCCAAGTCTCACAGCAAGAGAACAAACGTGAGAACAGACGTAGAGTCCATCTCACAAGGGTCAGTGATTCTGGCTGTTCCATAACTGAAGAAAGTGAAGAGTATGATGAAGATGATGGGGAGGTAAAGGGTCATTACAATGATAACTGGCTCCTAGATTATAGACAATAGCATCATTACAAAGGCTGTAAGAAGAGACAGTCGGTCTCTGATTATTAGGACTTTGATGGAACATCGTGTAGGGACTTGGATGAGATGGTATTAGAGAAAGGAGATGTCGTTAAGCGACAGGCGGCGAATACGATACTCACCACGTGCCCTACTTATTATGCCCCCGGGATCTAAAGTGAAATTCCGGGAACTCGGAAGGTGGTAACCAAGCCTGACTTGACGGCTCGTGAGAACGACTCGCGCAACTGCAACGTGATCTCTACGAGGGAAGATAATCGAGTGTGGTTGCCAATATGGGTCGCATGGATAGGGTTTTGGTTGATTTTCCGCGACTTCTCAGAGCCGATGGAGACCGCTTCCAGCTTTGGCGAGGCACGATGACGACGACGATCATGACACGGCACTTGAATCCTTTGACTTGGCATGATTGAGTTTCCATTAGGGGATGTGCATGATTGGAGCCAACGCGATCACTCATGGCTACTGGAACGACTCGCTTGCTATGCTCACTATACTCCCCATACTCGGTAGCACGGTCTGCTCGCTTGCAATGCTCACTACGCTCACTGCGTTCGCTAATGCCCACTCGCCCCAAAAACAATATTGATCCCCAAACACGTCACCATGACCACGATACCATAACACGCCAACCCCAGGGCGGCATTGCGTAAGAGTCCGCGACGCCAATCCCTGCCCCTCAAGCCGTCGCTCGTCGCGCCGCCTTCAACACCGGCCCTAAAGTCGTGCTCGTCGTCCTCGTCCTTGACCAGGCGCTGGTGGTGCGGCGAGTCCGGGTCGGAGATTTTGTAGTAGAAGAGTCCTGGTAAAATAAAGCTGATGGTTGTGCTGCCGGTGGAGCCGACGTAGGCGAGGACGAGGGAGAGGGAGGAGACGGTCATGGCGGTGAGGAAGGAGAGGATGATGAGGGTGGTGGTGATGAGGGCGAAGCGCAGGTCGGACATTTCGGGGCGGGGCTTGGCGGCTTCGTTGCCGACGAGGGAGTGGCGGGTTGGGCTGGTGTCGGCGGGGGAGCGGGGGCGGGGGCGCCACTTTGCGCAGGCATCGATGCTGGCGCGGCAGGGGTGGATTTGGAGGGGGTAGCTGAACATGACGAGGACTACAATGGCAAAACGGCCGATGGTGGCGGCGGCGGCGGTGGGATACATGCTGATGATGTTGCCCGTGATGTTGTCGCCGTAGCTCAGATAGCCCGTGATGCCGGTAAGGATGTACAGCGCGCAGGCGCCGCCGATGCTGCCGAAGATGACGGTGGTGGTGCGGAAGTGGGAGTTGTCTGCGATCTCGTTCAAAATGCTGAACATGTTCTGGTGGCACGTGTAGGCGAAGACGATGACGGGGAAGGCGGCGAGGGCGGAGACGGGGCCGGCCCACTGGAAGACGCGGACGGGGCCGCGGTGGGCGAGGGTGTCGCCGCGGATGTAGTGCGCGACGACGAGGACGACGAGGTAGGCGATGGAGAAGAGGGCGACGATGGAGGTGTACTTGAGGCTGTCGAGGCGGCGGAGGAAGGAGAGGGGGATGACGATGAGCCTGTTCTGTTAGCTCTGCCATGGCGGTGCGCGAGGGAGACTGACATGAAGGCCGTGATCCAGAACTGCCTGTCGACGAGAAAGCCCATGTCGGCTGCACCGGGCACGAAGCCGACAACGACGCCGGGCATCAGGTCGCCGATGATGATCAGGTAGCTGACGGCGACGCCAAAGCACTTGACGGCGATGGCGGCGTCGAACAGGATCGAGGCGTTCGGGTACGTCAGCTGCGACAGGGCGGCGAAGGAGACGTGGCCGCGGTCGACGTAGCGGGCGCACCGCGTCTGCAGGTACAGGCCGAAGCCCGCGGTGAAGCCGGCCCAGGCGATGACGAAGATGCCGAGGAAGATGCCCATCTTGGAGAGGGCCGAGGGCATGGCGAGGAGGCCGGCGCCGAGGACTGCGCGCGGTCAGCATGGGCTGTCTGTGGTTGGAGTCTGGGGGGCGCACTCGTGTTGGCCAGGTTGATGACGCTGGAGATCCACGACGCCTGGCCCTGGTGGCCGACGTCCTTCTTGCCGCGCCCGCGCCTGTGCGTGTCAGTCGTGCGGTGCGAGTCTGGGGAGGTGGAGGCTACCGTCGGCCGCGCAGCAGCGAGTCGGTGCTCGCAGACATGTCCTGGGGCTCGTTGGGGATCGCCGAGTAGCTGGCCATGTTGTGTTATTGCACGATCATGGGCAGTCTTCCACCCTGACCCTAATCCTAACGAAAGGCTGATTGTGAAGGCGGAGGAGTGGTGGGAGGACAGGTGCGAAGATGGGCGATGTCGATATCGGCGCTCGACTGACGTTCCTTGTCCCCCGGGCCCGTTGCCGAGCGGGACCCTGGCTCTTGACGCACCAACAATACATGAGCCGCACGCATGCCCGGTGAGCCGCGCCCGCGACACCTGACCGCCCATCACGCGCCAACAAACACAACAACCCGCCATGAACGACTACGACGAAGCCGTCCTCCTCACCTTCTCGCTCCTCGAATCCCGCCTCGCGCGCCTCGAATACCTGCTCAGCGGCCCCATCCCCACCAGCCACACCCCAGCGCCGCTCCCCACCAGCCACTCCCCAGCGCCTCTCCCCACCAGCCACTCCCCGGCGCCGCTCCCCATCCCCGCGCGCATCACCGCAATCGAAGCCTCCCTCACACGGCTCGCCGGCCGCACAGCACTGCTCGACGACGTCAACGAGCTGCGTACGTCCCACACTACCTCAACCAAAGCAGCCAGACCTAACACCCGCAGTATCCAAGCACAAACACCTCCTCCACCCCACACCCGTACCACCCAGCACACCCCTCACCCCCGCCCAGAAATCCCACCTCGTCCTCGACAAGGCCACCACCATCTCCACAACCGCATCCCAGCTGTCCTCCCTGGCCGACACCCACGTACCCGACACCCACGGCTTCGCGCTCCTCGCCGCTTTGCGTCCTAGGATTGCAGAGGCGGAGCAGAAGCAGTTGCAACAGGCGCTGAAGATAAGCGAGCTGAGGCGGAGGAGCGGGTTGCTGGTGCAGAGGGACAAGCAGGTGCTGGGGGTGGCGGGGGGGAGCGCGTGGATGGGGTGTCAGGAGAGGTTGGTGAGGGGG
>SAUC01000155.1:0-62242 GCA_004335245.1 Didymella lethalis | reverse complement strand
CCCTAACCCTAACCCTAACCCTAACCCTAACCCTAACCCTAACCCTAACCCTAACCCTCGATTGGCATGTGTGCCTCGCCGGCTACCTAGGGCGTCCTTGGCCTTATTGAAGAGTCTGTTGCGAATTATGGTACTCACATACTAATTAGCGGCAGTTCGTGAGGTGCGTTGTTAGTTCCCACGTGTTCTCAGATTCGGGATATCCTAACTATTTGACTAGGTATTCAATACCGCGTCCTTTCTTCTAATGTGTTTTTATTTTTTTAACTTCCTACTTGTCCTAGCCGTCTGCCTGGTAGTGAAAGTCTTTCTGGATTAGCGTTCTGGGGTCGGCTGGTTCTAACAGCGAGATGTGGAACACGGGATGGATCTTTGCATCCTTAGGCAGCGCGAGTTGATAGTTAACTGGGCTAATCTGCTTAGAAATAAAAAATAGTCTAACCTTAACTTTGTCCAGTTTTTTTATTAGTTGTTGTGTGCGTAGATTTTTTGTGAGGAGATAGACTTTATCCCCCTCTTTTAGCAGAGGTGCTGTTTTTTATTTCTTGTTAACATAAGAGATACTCTGTGACTAAGCTTTAGTGATGTTATTAAGCAATTTCTGATATACTTCCTTTAGTGCTTTAACTAAGGTAGTTACTAATTCTGTTTAAATGTTACTGTCTAATAACCTAGTAAAGAGATTTAGGTGTCTGCTGTGGTTCGCGAAGAACGGCGAATAGCCTGTTGCTTCCGAAAGCTTGTTGTTGTATGCGATTTGTGCTACAGGTAAGAGTAAGACCTAATTGTCTTGCTGCTAGTTGCAGTGGATCCGGAGGTACGTCTCCATCGTCTGGTTCACTCTTTCTGTCTGTCCGTCTGTCTGCGGATGGTATGCTGTAGATAGCTTCTTCTTAGTACCTAACGCGGCTAGTAGCGTGGTCCAATAGTTTGACGTGAAGAGCTTATCCCTATCGCTGATAATTGATTCAGGAATACCGTAGTAGCGGACGATCCGATCCTTAAAGACATGTGCTAGCTGTTCTGCAGTGTAGCTGTGTCTGAACAGTATTATCTTAGCGTACTTGGTAAATCTGTCCACTACAATGAAGATTAAGTTGTAGGTGTATCCTGTTACAGGATCCTTAGAGACAGGTAACTGGGTGACGAAATCCATCGTGATGTTCGTCCATGGTGCCGTTAGTGGCTCTATTGCTTGTGCTTCTCCATATTTGGCGTGCGTGCTGTGTTTGTTTTGCTGACAGCTTACGCAATTCTTAATAAACTTACTAACCTTATCGCGCATGTTTAGGAACTCATAATGTCTCCTAATAAGTTCTATTGTTCTAGTAATGCTAGGGTGTCCGTGCAGCGGGTCATCATGGTGACTGCTGATGATTTCTTGTTCCAATTCTTCAGGAACGTGAGCTGGTATCTGCTGTTCTTGTCGGACTAGCATTAGATTGTTGAGCTGCTGTAATAGTCCTAACAATCTATTACTGTTAATGCTAAGGATTGCTAATTTATTAATTGTCTTAGATCCTGCGAGGTCGTGTCGTTAACTAAGCGCATCTGCTCTACTGTTGTCTTTTCCTGGAGTATAGAGGATCTTAAACTTGTACTGTCTAAGGGTCTTAGACTACTATACTTGTCGTCTGTTTAATACCTTCGTTGTTATAAAATGTACCAGGTTCTTGTGATCCGTGTAGATCGTAAGTTCTAAACAACTTTTAGCGTAGACTTGCTAATGTTCTAGGGCGGATACAATCGCTAGTAACTCTTTGTTGTGTACGTCATATCGTTCTTCTAGTCCTAAGAACTTGCGTGAGTAATACGCGATTAGGTGCCACTAGCTATCTCGCTCCTGCGTGATGCATGCTCCTAATGCCAGATCTGAGGCATCTGTTTCCATTCGCAGCGGTTCTCCGCTTCTGAATGTGACTAGAGTGGGTAGATCCACACAAGCCTGCTTTAATGTCTTAAAGGCTTAGTCCTAGTCCTTGTCCTATCTAAAAGGTGTGTCTTTCTGCGTAAGTTTTGTAAGCGGCAAGGCCTTTGTAGAGTAATCTTTAATAAAGCGTTAATTAAAGTTAACAAACCTAAGGAATTCTTAAATATTCTTAACAGTTTTAGGTGTTAGCTAATCCTTTATAACCTAAATCTTATCTTTACTTATCTTAACTCCGTATCTTCCTACAATAAACCCTAGGAATTTAACTTCCTCCTTATGCTATTCGCACTTTTCAGGTTTCAGACGTAGATATGCTGCTCCTAGGCATGTAAGCACTTATTATACATGTTTAACATGCTCTTCTAGCGTTTTACTGTATACTAGGATGTCATTAAGGTACGCTACTACAGTGATATCCAAGTGTGCTCTTAATACGTTGTTAATAAGTGCTTAACATGTCGCTAGTGCGTTAGTAAGCCTAAATGGCATAACTAAATACTTGTAATGACTATAACAGGTTCTAAACGCCGTCTTCCATTCTTCGCCTTCCTTTATGCGGATAAGGTTATACGCTCCTCTTAGATCTAACGCAGTGAAGTACTGTGCTCTAGCTAACTAATCTTGTAGTTCGCTAATGTTTAGTAGCAGGTACTAGTTCTTAATTGTAATATTGTTAAGTTTCTAGAAGTTAATGTAAAGTTGTAGCTTACTATCTTTCTTTAGTACGAATAGAATAGGAAATCCTGCTAGGGATTCTAATTCTCTAATAAATCCTTTGTCAAGGTTCTCTTTAAGGTACTTGCGCAGTTCCTTAAGTTCCTTTTCTAACATTTAATATATAGGCCTGAATAGGGGTTTCTTTCCTTCCTTAAGCTTAATCTTGTGGTCCTATTCCTAGTGCTGCGGTAATGCCTTCGCAGTCTTCTTATCGCGGAAGAGGTCTATAAACTCTCTATATTCGTCCGGGATGTCAGGGGTTGTACTGTCCTCCTTAACTGTTGCTTTGTGATCCTGGGGCTAGTTAGTATCTGCACAGTTGACCGCTCTAACTTGGCGCGTCTTATTCGAAGAGATATTGTTGATCTCCTTCTTATCCACCAGCTGCGTCGTGAGCTGCGCGGGTCGTTGTCTTGGTGTACCTAATCCGTGACACTTAAGCGTTATTCGCTAGTTCTTCCAGTCAATCCATGGATTGTGCTCTCTTAACTAAGGAAGTCCTAATATAATATTATGGGCAGCTGTTCCCAGAACATCTAGGTCTATCAATTCCTCGTGGTTAAATACTTTAAGATGTTGTTGTACCACCTTGTGGGTTATAAACAATTCTCCTAGCATTAGTTCTCTGTTAGCTACTTGTAAAGGGTATAGTTCCTCCTTTCTTCGCTTTTGCAAGCCTGCTTGCGTAATAGCGGATTAAGACACGTAGTTGCTTTGTGCTCCTAAGTCTAACAATGCTGTCATCCTAGTGCCTTCTAGCACGACAGGGAATTTAATAAGGGAATAGGTCTTATTGGAATCCTTTTGTTAATTCTGGGAGCCCTAGACGTTGTTAAGAAAGCGCTCTCGCCTAATTCCTCTGTGGCATTTGTTTGCTATCTGTCTAAAAAAGACTTGTCCTAAGGCAGGAAGCCGCTTAGGTGCTTAAGTGACTAGTGTTTCTAACACTTTAGGTTAAGGCACTTAGCCTATTCAGGACTGTAGCATTCTTCGTTCTATACTAGGTGCATGTCCAGAATTTTATATACGCTAGTGATTCCTGGGAAGTGTAGATTCGTACGCTTGTCCTAGAGGTGCTCTGCGCAGTAAGTCTCAGCACACTCCCACTAGTAGTCTTCGCAGCCCTCAGGCTTGCTTAGGAACTACTGGCTGTTAATCTTAAACTGCAAATAGTCGTCGCAGGCTTCGTGGTAGCACTGCATGGCTGGTAACTGAGGGTAACACGAGTTTCTAATGTCTTAGTGTAGCTGCAATGTGTGGCTTTGCGTTGGCATAGCGGGTCGTCGGTCAAAGTCGGGTTCGTCTCGGCTTCGAGCGTATAAGTTGTAAGCGTCCAGCTGCTGTTACGTCGCAGTATTGTCTTTCTTCTATTAGTTAAAGTCTTCTGTGTGCTAATCCTTATTAGTCTTCTTAACGTTAATTAATTGCTAGTTAAACTCCTTAAGTGCGTCGTTGTCACTAAGCAAATACTGTCTTAATCATACAATGTCTTCGTCTATTATCCAGTCGCGAGTGCTCTTAACACTCTGCGAAGTAGGTAACTAAATAGTGACACTTAGTGTCTCTTCCTTATGTTTAGGAATGTTGTTAACAATAGTCAGATTAATTGTAGGTACTTAAGGTGCCTAGGAGGCAGGAGTCTGGGTTACTCAGTCGCGCGAGACTGGCGTGTCAAACTCTCGTGGTCTGTCGCATATAAGCAGACGTTTTCCTTCCTTTAAATAGTATTAGTTGTCTTTCTGGTAGAAGGGTCCGTAGTATCGTTTGCCGACAATAATAGTGCCATCCTGGGTGTTGCATTCCACCGCATGGTGCTTTCAAGGATCGTTATAAATCTATTGGGTATGCGGGTGAGGCGTTGATGCCCGCACTAGTTCGTCTGACGTGTATTTATCTAATTCTTTATCATAGTCGTCTTCTATAAGGCGTCCTATGTCTTTAGTAAGAACTTCCTATTCTCTACTAGTCTTGTTGTTGTCAGTAGTCAGCATGTTAAGCTGTCAGCCTACTTTGTTCTTTATGCGACAATTGCGAGCGTAGTAGCCTGTCTTGCCACAGCCATAACAAGTCACTAATGACTTGTTACTGCAGTTGTTACTACCCTTACTCTGCTCTTTCTTGTTCTACCTATTAGGTCCTTTGTTAATATTAGATAGGTCTATAGCGGCTAGTCTGTAGTATCCACTTCGTGTGTTGTTATGGATACGTTGTCCGGAGTTGGATTAATAGTGGCCTCCGCGCTGTCCGCAGTTAGCGAGGTTGTTGCGCTATAGGTTGCGTAGCGGCGAGCGTTTCTTATTTAAGAGCACGCGCGCCTGTAGATCGTCTTAAAGCTCTTGCTATAACTTATAGAGCTTAACGTTAATGTTAATTGCAGTGTTAATAAGGTTGTCTAAACTATTAATGCTAGCGCTAGTGCGCATTAGCTCAGTCTTAACTAAAGGTTTGAGGCCTTGCTTAAACATGGTCATCAGCGCAGTGTCGTCCTAGTCAGTGTTGGCAGCTAGCTGCTGAAACTCCGCAGCGTAGTCAGCGGCTGACTTAATCTGACGTATGCGCTAAATCTCGCGTTGTGCAATTGTGGGTTTGTTAGAGATACTAAAGACAGGTTTAATCTTCTCTTTAAAGTTGTTAAAGTTTCCGACCTATTTGTCTACTTTATCTAGGGCAGTTCCTGCCTAGAATTGTTAGATAAAGGGCTTAATCTATTTAAATGCGTTGCCACGCATATAGCTTAATACAAGGATGACTTATTTGTCTATAGGTACCTTATCACCTTAGAAAGTGAAGAAGAGGTCCTATTGCATAATCCAGTTGTCTAACTTCGCGCGATCTCTATAGTAGAGGTCGGGCTTATTAATGTTTATGACGCTGTTAGTCGTAGTACCAGCGTTAGTTATGTCTGTATTATTTAAGCGAGTGCTGCTAGGGGTAGCACAGGTTCCTAAGGTAGTACTTATCTTAGGGGTGTTTAAAATGTTAAAGTTATACTTTAAGCAAAGCTTATAAGCACGTGTTCTATTAGTTCTTAAGGATAAGTACGGTAACAGGAAGCTAAGGGGGTTAGGTTGCAGTAAGGTGTACAGATATAATCTGTCAGTCTTAAAGGCAGGGTAACGATAAGTAGTACAGAGTAGACTGTCTAGCTTAAAGGTTAAGGGTTAAGATCCAAAGACAAACTTTATTAACTAGGTTAAACACGAACTATAAGGGTTGTGTTCCTATGTACTATATACTAACAGTAGGAGAGTGCTCATGGACGAGCGACTAGAGTCAGCCCAATGAGAGGTGAGCCGTTGCTCGTGGACGAGCAGTATCGTACCATGCTCATTGAAGAGCGGTCACGTGTGTCATGCTCGTTGACGAGCAGTCACGTGACGCGGCCGTGTGGTGGTCACGTGTGTTCGTGCTCGTTGACGAGCAGTCACGTGACGCGGCCGTGTGGTCGCTTCTCCACTCTGGTCTGTTAAGTCCGAGGCCTGGTTAGTGGTTACTTATTGCTGTGCCGTTCCTGTGCATGAGGATCGTAACACAGAGCTTAGAATTAAGTACAACTAATACTAAATAAAAGCATATAATATAATTAGATAGAGTCTAAATTATTATAAGTTTATATAATAATTGCAGCTGTGTAGGTTAGTTGCAACCTATCCCTATATGCAGTAGATTTCTAATTTCTTCTATTAGGCAACAGCCCTACTAGCGAACGCAAATATTAAAACTTTACCTGCGCTATAAATAGCTATATCTTATCAACTATTAGTCCTATTAATTTAAAAATAGGATAAATTAATTCCTAATTATTACTACTATTAGCCTATAATTTATTATAGAATTTTATTATATAATAATAAGTGTAGCGCACTGTAGAGTGCTTTACTATATTAAAACACTTATAATATAATAGGTTTTAGTTGCGCATAGGCCTCCTGCATATATTAATAAACCTAACTCCCTCTTACTATTAACTCTAATAACTAACAACTACACTACTATAACTTTTAATTTACTATAGCTACTACAAAACGCAAGACTAAGGCTGTGCTAAGCTATAGCAATGCTTAGGTTAGCAGCAAAGCTCCTAGAAAAGCCTATACTACTAAAGCTGCTTGCAAAGTGCCTATAGCAGTCTAACTAAAGCATAAGTACTATTATAAGACTAGTAGTAGGTTATTACAACTATTTATTATATATAATAGCTAATTATAAGCAGCTGTTGCGCTATAAGAGATCTATTAGTACTAGAAGTTAACTAATCTTATTATACCTAAGCTGCTATTCTTATGCTTAGTTTGTAAAATTACCTATAATATTAGAAATAATCTCTACTTCTAAGCTGCAGCTTTAGAGGCAGTGCAAGAGGTAGCTAAGGTATTCTTAGTTAGAGTCTTTAAAAGTATTAATATTTTCTATACTTTTAACTTATACTAATATATTTAGACACTAATTCTAATGCTATTTATGCTATGCAGGTAATAATTTAGTAGAAAGATATTAATCTTACAAGACGCTACTATTAGAGACTAGTAAATATATATATTTAATATAGTTTACTTCTAAAACTTACTTAATTTCTTATATTTATATAATAATAGACTTAACTTCTTTGTTATAAACTATGCTTTAATACTTATAATAATTATCTATAATATCTTTAATTATCTAATATAGTATAACCCTAAACAGCATTTAAACTATACTAAAAAAGTATAGTTATATAATATACTCTACCCCTACTTCTACTCTATATAGACTTTCCTCTACCTCTACCTCTACCCTATATAGACCCTACTCTACCTCTACCTCTACCCTATATAGACTCTACCCTACCCCTACCCTCTTAGCATTAAACTAGCGTAGGTAGAGGTTAGGTAGAGTAGAGGTATATTATATAATATACCTCTACCCTACCTAACCCCTACCTTTTTACTACCCTAGCTTAAGGTATTAAGGAAATTCTAGATAGTAAGCGCACTATCTACCTCTATAAGCTTATATAACTTAGCTTGCATATATAGGTATAACTATTTATAATACTACTCTTATAGAGCTACTTATCCTTATTTTACTACTCTAAGGTATTAGTAGTACTCTACCTATACCTAGTTCTAGGTGCTAATATTAATAGGAGCAAGCTCCTCCTTAAGTACTTATATAAGCTCTTAGAGTGTAGTGTTATCCTCTATAATAAGCTTTACTATTACTAGTAAGAGGATTGCTAGTATAATAGTAGTATTAACCTAGTTCTATAGTTTCTATAAGCGCTCTGCCTTAGCTAACTAAGCGCTTAATAGTATATAATACTAAGCAAGCTCCTAGTTCTATTGTTCTATAATTAATTAGGTGCCTTAAGGATTATTTAGAGATGCACTCTAGCATTAGGTAGAGTAAGCTAGTGTTTAATTATTATAAATTAAGCCTATAGTTAGAGGCTAAGGGGCTCCTTTATATATCCTAGGAGCATTAGGCGCATCTAGGTTAACTAGATTCTATACATCTTAGAGCTTTGCATGCTAGGTTAGTAAGATATACTAGTTTAGCTAATCTAACCTAGATTTAAATTAATATAGGCTGTTTGGAACCCCTATTAGAGCCTACTAGCTATAGCTAAAGAGCTTATTTATAGTTAGAACTAGGTAGGAATAAAGTAAAAAGTTAATTTAGAGCGTGTAAGTATTATTAGGTAAGCTCTTACTAAGTGCGTAGGGAGATCTACTTTACTTAGGAAGCTAGGCTTATAACTATAATAAGCTTGCGAAACTATACTTAGGTAATTAACTAATTTAATTACTGTCTATATACTTATATACATAAAATTAATCTATATATAAAGGGAATTTAAACGTTATATAATCTTGCTAAAGTAAGCTTATAGGCAGCTGCTTAGACGCTTAATTTAAGAGTAGCCCTAGTACTAAGCGTCTAGCCGACTATAGACCTACTTATAGATCTAAGCACTAATTAGATAGAGCGTCTTAGCGTCTGCTTAAGTACTCTACTACGCAACAACAACTAATTAAGAGGCTTAGTAATAATTAGTATAATTAGTAATTAGTCTAATTAGTTAATTAACTCTACTAAATATATTGCATTTCTCCTTAGTATATAGTATATAGGAACACAACCCTTATAGTTTATATTTAATTTAGTTAATTAAGTTATTTCTTAGATCTTGACCTTAGTACTTTAGCTAGTTAATCCTATTACCTATTACTAAACCCTCTTAAGTTATTATATTAGACCTTGTCTAATAACCTACCCTACTATTCTAGATCTAGGACTTATCTCTAAGAACTAATAGAACTAGTACACTTAGGGCTTTATTCTATATATAACTTTAATAAGTAGTAAGGTAAGTTTAAGTCTAAAGGTTCTAGAAGATCTATAAAAAGATTTAGAAATCTTAGAGTTCTCCTAAAGGTCTATATAGTTAAAGTATAATTAGCTAGAGCGCGTAAAGCCTTCTATATACTAAGGCACTAGTCTAAGATCTAGCCTATTATAGGTAGACTCTCTTTATATAACTAGCTTAAGTATATATATAATTATTACCTACTCTTTAGCACTAGTTAGATTCTATAAGTTAGCTACAGTCTTAACACGTAAATATTATCTAGCGCGTTGTTAGTATAGTATACTTTTAGGTATATTATAGATAGCTATAGCATATTATACTAAGAGTTTTGTGTCTTATTTAAGAGCCTAAAGTATAAGCTAAACCTAATACCTTTTTAATACATTAAACTATAGTTATTATTAAAGTATTAGTAGAGGAAGGGTATATTAGTATTGTCTTAGCAAAAGTATCCTATTTGTTAACTATCCTGCTTGCTGTACATGTACGTTACTATTTTCCAATCTCTAAATCTGCCAATTTCTGCAAAATTGGCTGATTTCTAAACACAGAAATCGGCCGCTGATTGCGAAGTAAACAGGCCCTTAAAGAGCTTTGTGTAATGTCAATCTGTCAAACACGAGCTTTGAGGCTGGCCGCCCGTGCACCTCATACGAAGGGCGTGGATGACATGTGGAGCCGCGCCGACCCGCTACCTGCATCCGTCGGAAAAACTCAAGGAGCTTGAACCAGTGTAGGGGCGGAACGTCAATCTGAACACAATTCGCAGCTCCGGTTCCTCAAGTGATGCTCACCTCATCTGCACTCTACGAACACAACCCTATCTGTAAATATGAGTGCGACTGAATCAATAACGCCATCGGCCACCCTGGGTAGGGCTCACAGCGAGACCGAGTCAGCAATAACATTGGAAGCTCTTCGAGGCCGAACACTGGAAGAGAACCAAGATGCGACTTCCACACCTCCAGAAGGCCACAATCAAGCCGACGACATTTGGGACGGCAAAGAGGGTTGGAAAGTCGTGATGGCTGGCGCGGCGATCTTCTTTGTCTACCTGGGACTTGTGTACAGCTACGGTATTGTGCAATTGCATCTCGAAAGAAGGCAGCTCGCCAACGTGCCCACATTGAGCTTCATTGGCTCCGTTGCTGTATGTCAAACAAACTGTAGACGCCTCCGGGACTACGATCAGCAAGATGCTCACATCGTGTAGGCTGCTATTTCTCCATTGACAGGCGCTTTCGTGGGGCGTATCATCAAGCGCATTGGATACCAAGCAACTGCGATGATCGGAGGTTTCTTGTTGGGTCTAGGTGAATTTTGCGCAGGCTTCGCTACTCACTCTGTCCCTGCGATGTTCGTCACGCAGGGGTTTCTGTTTGGCATCGGAGGCGCGCTTCTCTTTCTGGTCAGTTCTTTCCACGCTCGGTCGTGGGATTTACAGCGATACTGATATGAACGCTAGCCGGCTGCTTCCGTACCATCCCTCTGGTTCAAGAGGAAGCGGGGTCTAGCTACCGGTGTGGTGTATGGCGGTGCAGGCGTTGGCTCCGCGGTCATTGCACTCACACTCGATAAGCTGATCGAGAAAACTGGACTTGAAACAGCACTCAAAGTCCTGGGCGCCTTTGCATGGGTCATTTGTATACCAGCTGCTTACTATTTAAAGCCGCCGGCGGGTGCTCGCCGAGCTATTTCGAAGATGCAATGGTAGGTCATTTGCTCGCCCCCTTAGAAGCCACGCTGACTTGAGGTTTACAAGGCGGATGGTGCAAAGTCCCAAGTTCATCTTGATGCTCCTCATGGGAGCGGTAGTAACTTTCCCCCTGTTTGTGCCACCGTTTCTGCTACCACTTTACGCGTCGTCGCTCGGTCTGTCAGGTCAGACTGGCGCTGCAATCCTGGCAGCATGGAACTTCGCTAGTGCAGTAGGTCGCATCGGCATGGGGTTCGGAGCTGACAAAGTTCTTGGCCCAGTAAACAGCATGATCTTCTCCCTTCTGCTTGTCGGTGTCTCGGCACTCGCACTTTGGCCGTTTGCGTCGAGCTTGGGACTGATTATATTCTTCAGCACTGTTAACGGCGTTGGCTCTGGGGGGTTCTTCAGCCTGATGCCCGTTGTTGTTGGTGCAATCTTCGGCGATGACATTACAACAGTTTTGTCCATGTTGTCCACATCGTGGTTCTTTGGATACTTCATGGTATGTTTGAAGAAGACGAGTCCCGCTGACATAGTCCTAATGAGTTACAGGGTGCGCCCATCGCAGGCTATCTACTAGACGCTTACGGAGGAACTGGAGCGGGACTGACGGCCTATCGACCAGCAATCTTCTACGCAGGCTCTCTTACCCTTGCAAGCGCGGGGTTCTTGCTCGCAGTCCGCTTGATGATGACATCTAAGCTGTTCGTCAAAGTATAAGTTCGATTTCGGTATATGCAGAGTTTGTAATTCATTACTTGTTTTACACCAATTCTACCGCTCAGCTACTTTTGATCGCAGCAGCGACTGCTGGATACCAGCTGTTGGTCAGCGCTATGCTACCTGCATCGTTTGGGTGCACTCCATCGCTTGTCATAGTCCCTGTGTTGAAGCCTGTCCACGCATCCACCACTGTAATTGGCAAGGCGGAGGTGCTTTTGGTGGGTGCCCAAGTAGCAACGGCGTTATTGAGATTGATGACCCGTTGCCCACATGCGCTACATCCCGAAGGATTCATTGGGATTATATTGGCCACGAGAATCTTCATTGTGGATTTCGAAGCTCGGATCTGATCCACCATCTTGCTGAAGGCGGTCGTGATTGCAGCTGGAGATTGATTGTTCCGAACATCATTTGTACCTAACTTAAGGTTATTGAGTGAGAGCAGCCACAACGTATTTAAGACATCACCCGACATGTATGATGACAAGATCTGGCTTTGTCGAAGATAGCCATCCAGGAAGCAGATTTTGACTGGCGATGTTGGTTGCAAGGAAGCCGCCCTAGGGTAGAGGAGTCAGCAAGAGACAGGATGTAAAGATGTGACGCCGGAAAGCTTACATGTCCCTCGTTCTCACCATCATACGTGAACCCGCATCCCTGCACAGGTAGAGTGCCAACAAAGTCGGTGTTCTTGATCCCTGCCTGTTGCAGTTTGTGCCAAAGATAAGCTCGCCAGCATCCCTAGAATGCATAAGTAATCCAAAATTGTCAATGGAAACTTTTAACATACGGGGCTGCCCGTGATCGAGTCACCAAGTGCCATAATCCGCACAGTTGACTGGCGCTCGAGGAGATCAGTGGGAATGGCGACCACGACCACAGCCAGGGATAACACCATAGCGAAACCCAAAGTCAATGGGAAGCGCATGGTGGCAGACTTCGGTCAAGAAATCCTGATGAATCCCGACAGCTGTTCGAATACGTGATGGCCTAGGGACCTGACCACGAGAATTTATACCAGTCGAGGCTTGAGGTGTATACCGTAGGTCTTTGGATCCCCAGCAGTGTGAGCGCATCAAACGATGTGGATGTATTGTGCATAGATGCTAGACAGCTTAATCGATATCGTACGTCGCCCACTATGCAACATGCGGCTCTTGCCAAAACCGCAATCTGCGAATGAGGGCACTCCAAAATCACTGTAGAAGAGATCAACACGGAATCGAAATTCTGGGTTTCATCTACAGTCACTCTATGAGGAGGGGCAGGACGGAAGTTTTGCTCCGTGCCCAGATGGTGCCGGGCTGGCGAGCAGGTGCGCCCCACTCTGCTGTCAGCCAAGAGACAATTGAGCAGTTGGAGCCTTATACTCTAAATTAGAAATGTTTGCTAAATTTCTAGTACGAAGATTACCTACTAACTTATGCGCGCTGCTACTTGACCCTCTGAAATTAATTAGACAGAGCGTATGTAATAACTACAACTGTAGCGATACAATATCTAGATCAAGTTACCGCTATGCGCATAATACCTATTTGGATCCTTCGTATACTTCTTTCCGACAGACAGAATAGCATAGTCAAGCGCCCCTATCCTCTTAATACAGCTTGTCATAAGTGTAGCAGAGGAGATGGTTGTGGATGTCCATAACTTCCTTGATAGACACTGTCACATTGACTGTCGAGCCCACACGAATTTTATCGTCAAGTGTGACGTTGCGCCCATGCTCGTTTGCATAATCACGAGGGACGATTGGACCGGAAATGTCATGGAGACGCGCACTAAGGTTTCGATTTTGCCATGACCACCATGCCCGGTCGAGGTTGGCGTGATGGAGGAAAAACAGAGGGTCGCCAGCTTGCAAGGTCAGTGTGGAGCTTCACGAGAGGGAGTAATCAGGGATGCTACTTACGGCTCGCCCAGACGTCGGTCAAAGTACCATAAAGGCCGCCAATGCCCGGATGGCCAGCGGGGTGGATCGTAGTCTCTGTCTCTCGAGTGAAGAATCCAAAATCAGGTTGTGCCATGCCGCGCGCAACCGAGTCTGGGTTCGCATTTCTCATAAAATACGATGGGACAAAGTCTCTCCGTACGCATTGTGGGTTGTATGCAGTAGAATTTCCAGGTCCCATGTGAATAGACATGTTGAAAAATGGGCCATCACGAAGACAACCACCGCCAGAGCGGTCAGCCAAGCTGTCCGGGACACCTCCGGCCGTCACAACCATACCGGGCTCAGGATTTGTGCTGTTGCCTGGCACATAAGCACCGTTGCCGCCAAATCCTGTGGCAGGATCCCAGATTGGAGAGTTGAAAAGATCGTCACGACTGTTGGCGTCAAGAGACCAGTCCCAGTACGGCTGAGCTCCTTCAAAGCCGCAATTGCGGATCTCTCTCTCGTACCACCAGACCAGCAAGCGATGCCACGGGTAGAAAAGGCCCTTCACAACGATTAGCCAATCCTGCTCAATCTCTCAAGAGAAGCAATCCTACCACGAAATGGACGGCATCAGTTTGGCGGATATGATCGCCAAGAAGGTCTTCAAATCTGTTGGTAACGCCAGGAAGGATCTCCTTCGACGTCAGGGGCGGCTTCTGCAGAAGGCAGTGGACAGCCCGGATGTATGACTTGCGGTCATCCTCTGCAAGCGTACGCCTGGGTAATGTCAGGGTAAGAACGGATAAAATTGGAAACTCCATCGCGCAAGACAGATCTGAAACTTGTGCTGAGTGTACTATTTACCATTCTCTCCTAATTATTGGCTTCTTGCACAACTCTGTTGGCCGTGGGGTATACCCTGTCGGGGTTGCAGCGAGGGGCAGTACGAAGGAGAGAAGCAGAAAAAGATTGACGATGGCATGCATGGCTGCGGTTTAGGAAGGGAAACGAAGGGCACAAGACTGTTGTATCAACGGATGTGGAAAGTTGCCAGCAGGGAGTGACCCGGGAACGAGGCAGCATGTCCTCAGCATTGACCTTATACTTACGGTAGTGCCCTAAGCGGATTCCGCGGATCTCGCGGATCTCCAGTCCGTCACAAAATTCGTAGATGCAAGTCTTGTGTCGTACCTCTGTTAGCGATTCAAGGATACCGGAGAAGAATAGAAGCATCTAACCCAAACAATCCCTGCTTTACTAATGACCCATGCTGTAAGCCACGGACGAACTCCAACACAAGATCGGCGTAGATATCTCCGCGTTACCGATGCACCCACTTCTCTTCACATGGCAGAAAATTTCCGCTATCGCCATTATTAGTACAAACATACTAGTAAGCTGGGCCGCATACTGTCAAGCCCCAGTTCCAGCCCACTGAGACAAGCAAACCAAAAGGTAACACGACTCACTCTGATAGTGAGCCCTCGCCGGAACAGTACTATATCGTCAGCCGCACCTCTGCCGGACGCTGCCGGGCAGGCAGGGCCTAACATATACTACCCGCGCAAATATAGTTTCTGCGCACTCCCTTCCTAAAATAATCCATATATAGGGACATGTGTCTCTATAAATAGCCTGTGAATATTACCGTGTCCATGCGCGTGACGAACGTTTGTGTCAGACTCAGCCTCAGGCATGTGGTAGCGTCCACCTCTGACCCGTGATTGGCAATAAGTACTGTTCTGGCCACAGGCTCACTATCTGAGTGAGCATTGATACCTTTTTGGCTTGCTTGGCACGGTGGGCAGAGCCGTGTCCTAACACTAGAGCTTATTATTTGTAGAGAGTATTAGTAATAGAGTGCGCAGCTTTATATTAAGAGTTAATATAACTAATTCTAGGTTAAAAGAGACTAGTCTAGTCTCTTAGAACCCTTCTTAGATATTATTAGTAGTAACGTACATATATAGCAAGTAGAATAGTTAGTAAATAGCATACTTTTACTAAGACTATACTTATATACCTTTCCTATACTAATACCTTAATAATAACTATAGTTTTACATTTTTAATAAGTATTAGGTCTAGTATATACTTTAGGCTCTTAAATAAAATTTAAACTCTTAGTATAATATATATATGTATAATAAGTAGACTATATTAATAAGTAGGCTACTTTTACTAAGACTATACTAAAGCTTACTCTATTATAGCCTAAAATACTATAAAGTAGTGCTATATAAGGTAAAACTAGCTATAATATTACTTAGAGACCTCTTATATAGTATTTTTATATATTTATATATTATACCTACTCTCTCTATACTATCTATAGTATTATTAGAATAGTTTATTTTCTTTAGCGCGCATCTACTTCTTTACCTTCTTACTATTACTACGCGCGCTAAACTTCTATAGAGTAGTTAACTACTAGCCTTCTATAACTATAAGGCTTCTATTAGCTTAAATATACTTTCTTTTATATAATTTATATTGCCTAGCAGCTTTATTAGCTACTTAAGCTTAGCTATCTCTTTTTATGCTAACACTAGCTTATGCGCAATAATTGCTACCCCCTTTAATACCTTCTTAAACACTTTACCTATAGAAGTAGGTAAGCTATCTATATGCCTCTAAATCCTCTTCTTTATAAGCATTAATTGTAAGCTAAATTCTAAGGTATAACGTAGGGTTTGCAACTGCTAGGGCTTACTATTTATAGGGAGTAGTAGTACTAGAGTGCGTAGCTTTATATTAAGAGTTAATATAACCTATTCTAGGTTAAAAGGAACTAGTCTAGCCCTTAAGAACCTTTTTTAGATATTACTAGGGGCTATAGCTTTCTTCTAAGCTACTTTAAAGTATAGCAGGAACTTCTACTTTATAATATAGTTAATTTAGTTATATATAAGCATATTAACTTTCTCTCTATATATCTTCTTTAGAGGGGCAGAATAAGCTATATTAAGAGGCTATAGGAGGTGTAATTAGTATAGAGGTATATATAGAGGTATAATCTTATAATTCTTATAGTATTATATAAATTCTATAGAGTTATAGCTCCTATAACTATTAATAATAAGTATATAGTAGGCTCTAATAGTATGTTTCTTAGTATACCTATTAAAGTGCTTTAACTAGTTAAAACTAAGATTATTAGTAGTCTAGCCGTTCTTAGAAATAGTAATAACCTAGTCTTAGGCTAGGTTATTATCTTTATACTAGCTAGACTAGTATTAGCAGGCTTAAAAAATAATATAGGGTAGAATAGCCTACTCTATAGTATTAATACTTTTAATAACTATTCCCTACTCCTAGTTACCTAGCTAGACCTACTTTGCTTATCCTAGCTTCTTAGCATCTATAATAATAACCCTAGTAGATATTTAGCCTATTATAAAGCCTATCTTATTAAAGTTATATATATTATTATCCTAGATGCTATACTTTGCTTTAGTATTAGCTATAAGGTTAAATTAGCCCTATATAACCTTAGGACCCTTATAGAGGGCTTGCTTATAGTTATACTTATAATTAAAGACTATATTAAGCTTCTCCTAACGCGAAACAAACCTGCTAGCCTACCTTAGGCTAATAGGGGCTAAACTACGCGCTTTTTATAGAGGATTAGCTATATTTGCTATAATATTAAGCTAGAGGGGCTCTCCTTAAGTAACTAGCTTAAGTATATGTATAATAATTACCTGCTCCTTATCGCTAGTTAGATTCTATAGGTTAGCTATAGTATTAACCCTTAAAGGTTGTCTAACACGTTAATAGTATAGTATAGTTTAAGAGACTCTATAGATAGCTGCAGTATGTTACCCTAAGAGATTCGCGTTTTATTTAAGAGCTTAAAGCGCAAGCTATACGTAATACTAATTTAATATATTACACTATACTTATTAGAGTAGTTTTCGTATAAGGGGTAGTTTTAGTATAGTCTTAGTAAAAGTAGCCTACTTATTAATATAGTCTACTTATTATATATTATATTAATATACTATAGCTATCTATGATATACCTAAAAGTATACTATACTAATACTATAGTAGATAATATTTAGGTGTTAATACTATAGCTAACTTATAGAATCTAACTAGTGCTAAAGAGTAGGTAATTATTATATATATACTTAAGCTACTTATATAAGAAGAGTCTACCTAGCTTAAAGTTATAGCTAATATAGCTAATACTCTATAGAAAGAGTATAGCTTAGCCTCTACTAGCCTAAAGTAGGCTAGTAGGTTTGTTTTATATTAGAAAGAGCTTAAAATAGTTTCTAATTATATATATAACTATAAGCAAGCCCTTTATAAGGATTCTAAGGTAATCTAGGGCTAGGTTAGTCTAGTAGCTAATGCGATAGCTAAGTATAGTATTATGGATATAAATATATAAAGTGTTAATAGAATAGGCTTTATAATAAGCGAGATATCTACTAGGGTTATTATTATAGATGCTAAGAAGCTAGGATAAGCAAAGTAGGTCTAGCTAGGTAACTAGAAGTAGGTAATAGTTATCTAGAGTATTAATACTACTAGATAGTCTATTCTACTCTCTATTATCTTTATAGCGCGCTACTACTAGTCTAACTAGTATAAAGATAATACCCTAGCCTAAGACTAGGTTATTACTATCTCTAAGAACTACTAGATAACTAATAAGGCTAGTTTTAACTAGCTAAAGTATTTTAATAGGTATACTAAGGAATATTTTATTAGAGCCTACTATATACTTATTAATAATAGTTATAGGAGCTGTAACTCTATAACCTTATATAGTACTAGAAGAATTAGAAGATTATACCTCTATATATACCGCTATAGTTATTATATTTCTTATAGCCTCTTAATATAGTTTATTTTGCTTCTATTAAGAAGTTATATAGAGATAAGGTTAATAAGCTTATATATATAACTAAATTAATTATAATATATAATAGGAGTTCCTACTATACTTTAAAGTAGCTTATAAAGAGCTATTACTATTAGTAATATCTAAGAAAGGTTCTAAGAGGCTAGACTAGTTTTTTTTTTAACCTAAAATATATTATATTAACTTTTAATATAAGGTTTTATGCTCTATTACTACTACTTTCTATAAATAATAAGCCCTAGTAGTTATAAACTATACATAATGCCCTAAATCTTAGATTGCAATTAACGCTTATAAAGAAGAGGATTTAGAAGTATATAGATAGCTTACCTACCTCTATAGTTAAAGCGTTAAATAAGGTATTAAGGAGGGTAGTAATTATTACGCATAAGTTAGTATTAGTATAATAGAAGAATACTAATCTTTAGGTAGCTCTAGTAGCTGCTATAAAGTATAAATTATAGAAAAAGAAGTAAAGTTAACTAGAAGAATCCCTTCTAGTTAAGAATAGCTAGTAGCTAGCAGCTCTAGTAGAGTTTAGAGCGCGTTATAATAGAAAGTAGGGGAAGAAGTAGGTATATACTAAAAGAAGTAAACTTTCCTAATAATACTATAAATAGTATAGAAAAGGTAGATATAATATATAGGTATATAAAAGTAAAGTAGAAGTAGTTTCTAAGTAATATTATAACCTATTTTACTTTATATAGGGCTAATATAAAGTACTACTAAAGCAGTAATACTACTAAAGCAATAACGTTTCCTTAGCGTTGCGAATACTATATATAATAAGCAATAGCTTAACAACGTAAAGAGGAACTCTTCTAGTAAAAAGGTAGAATTAACCTTACGCTTAATATATACAACTTAGGTTAATTTAAACGCATGCACCCTACTACTACAGCGTATAGAGTCCTACCTTAACAAGTCTCTAATTAATAGAATAAAATTACCTTTTAGCTATCTATAACTACTAATAGATAAAAGCTTACTCCTATAGAAGAGTAAACCCTTATATAATATATTCTTAACCTAGACGCGTAAGGATCTACCCTTAGACTATCTAAGGTAGTAGATATAGCTAATTAACTACCAACTACCTATAGTAGGACACCTATTAGTAAGAACTAGGCTAAGCAGTTCGTCTCTTATATAGAGCACTTAAAAATAGTGTTTAACTAAGTAAAAGATTATAAGAGAATTATATAAGAGGATCTAGAGTGTATTAGCTTATAGTTTAAGCTTATATAAGATATAATTACCTAGTATAGAGTCTATCTAGATAATATCTACAACCTTAATAAGATAGGCTTCTAGATAGCTATAATTAACTTAATAAAGGTTATTATAGGTTCTAAGAAGTATATAAGATATAATCTAATCTAACTAGAGGATTATAAGTAGGTAGTAGTAATCTAGGGCATCTGCGCTGCTAGGTATACTATCCTACCCTTTATTATCTCTAAAGGCAATATATATATCTTAGCCTAGTATAAGGAAGAAGATATACTATATAATTAGAAGCTCTTAGTCTCTACTAAAAGCTAGACAACTAACGCACTTAGTCTTAAGTAGTTAAAGTACTTTAACTAGTATATAAAGGCGCCCTAGAAGGGGTTAGATAGGCTACTTATCTTAGATAGCTATAAAAGCTACCTTAACTAGGATTTTAAGAACTACTATCTTATATATAAGATCCTAACCCTTTATATACCTACCTACTTATTGCATATCCTCTAACTACTTAATATAGTTTGTTTCTTGCTATTAAAACGTAGGTACTCTATGCGTATATAAGGCTTAGCATTATAACACATCTTTTATATTAATAAGGAAGGCTTCCTTCTAGTCTTTAAAAACGCGTTTTTTTACGTGTTTACGTATAACAACTATAAGAAGGCCTTTAAGGCTTTAGGGCTAGTGCCTATTAATGCGTAGCATGTCTTAGATTACTTTAATATACTAATTTATACACCTTTACTAGTACTCTACCTAGAAACACCCTAGGAGTTAAGAACACTAAGTAATACACACAAATTTAGATTGCAATTAAGACTAGTAGGCTATGCCCTTATATAGGACCTATAATACCCTAGAAAGGATATTTGTAGCTAATTAAAGGAGCTAAGACATAACTATATAAGAACATAATTATAAAGTTATATATTTACTAGCTTAAAGAGCAGATAGTAGTGCTTACTAAGTATATAAGTTGCAAATAAAAGCAGATCTAGTATAGTAGTATAATAGAGTATAGTGTAGTAGTATTAATAGTAGCTAAGAGTATATCTAGTAGTTATATAGTAGTAAAGAAGGCACGTAGTAGTAGTAGTTAAGAAAGAGCCTAACTAGGTTAACAGCACTATAGCAACTGCAGTAAGACTAGGTATAATATATATACTTACTAAAAAGATATAGAAGAAGATTCTATATTAGATATAAGTGCTTTATATAAGGAATCTATATATAGTATAGAGTAAAGTAGATGTTTATATATAGTATTTGCAACACTAAGGAAAAGTTACTACTTTAGTAGTACTTTATATTATAATAGAGTAGAGTTTAGTAAAGTCTTAGTAAAAGTAGGTAACTTACCTATATAAGTAGCTTACCTATAAGGTATATTATAAGCTAGAGTAGTTATTAGTGTTAGCCCTATAGGCTAATAGAATCTATAGAGTTAGCATGCTAGGTAGTAGAAACTAATAAAGTCTTATATATATAGTTTACTAACTCTTTAGTAAATAGTCTATAGTCTATAAATAGATACTATATCTAATAATACTATAATACTACATATTAAACCCTCCTTAACTAGAGCTCTATAGTATAGGTCCTAACAACTAGTAGAATAATAGAAAATATTAATAATAGTAGAGGTAATATTAGTATTAATATTAATAATTAGACTTACTTTAGTAGTAGAGGTGTGTTGTCTATTATTAAGGTAGATAAATAACATAGAATAAGTATAAGACTTAGTTTTATATAGGACTATAGTTTAACCCTAACTTTAGATAACTAATAATTCATAGCTATAATTAAGTTAGCTAGAAGTAAATACCCTCCTAATTACTAATTTCTAGCTGCCTAGCATATAGCGTCGCTATACCCTGCCTAATTTTAGCACTAAATCCACGCCACTCCACCTAATACGAGAACACAGAAATCGGCCGCCGATTGCGAAGTAAACAGGCCCTAAATTAGCACTGCGGTTAACGGTGTTTTTGATGCACTGGTCATTTCTCGTTCGATGCCGTGCGGCATGCGGAGAGGCGATGGGCATGTTGGCTGCGTGGTGAAGAGCAACTCTCAGTCTTATGCAGATGACTCTCTACTACTGCTGTGGCGAACTTCAAAAATTGGACTGTGATAGTAATATTCCCCTCGAAGATTGTTTGTCATGCTACTGCTGGGTCTGTCATGGCTCAAATGACGACGTGTCTGCGATGAAATGGCTGACGCTTGTCGCAGCATAGATCTTGAGGCCCAACAAGGCCAGCCCTGGACACAAATGAAGCACCTACGCAGGAAGGTTATCTGCCTTGCTGAGTCGTCGCACATTCTCGGCTTTCCTGTCTTCCGCAAGAATGGAGGCGAACTTGCTTGCCTTTCTGATCTCCGGACCCTTGTAGTAAAACACATAGACGGGAACTACCACCAGCAAGGACAAGCCCGCGAGTGTGGTCGTTGCTAACTCCGAAGGGCGCGTTTGGCTGAGATTGTGGTATAGCGGCGCCGCGTACATTGCGGACACGCCGGCTAAGAAGTCGCGAGCAAACGCATTACCACCTGTAGCGGAGGCAGAGTACGGACCGTAAGCTGCAATCATGTAGTCGACGGAAGAGTAGTAGATTGCGAAATTGGCCACCCCAACCAGGAAGCTGAAGATCATACTGACGATCCAATGTGGTCCTTGCGGGGGCCCCATGCATGTCCATCTGCAACAGTCAGTATCACGGAAAGATTCGAGTAAGTTGGCAAAACTTACGCGAAGCCTATCAGACCAATGGGTTCAAGGAGTGCGAGCCACAACAACGGCTTCAGGCGTCGCTCCGGCGCGTAGTGGTCAGGTCCATGTTTTTTCTTCTTAGCCTCGTCTCGCCAGAAGATGGGCCAATACATGAAATAACTGAAGAAGTAAGAGGCGTTAATTGGAATCAAAGCCCATGCGACCGCAAGAGTTCCAAACCCGAAGTTGGCAGGGTATGTGATTGCAAAAGCCTCCAAGAATATGAAGATCAAAGCATCAGAAAAGCCAGACAGTAGAGAAAGGAACAAGACGATGGGCTCACGCACGAACATCTCGAATGGCCGTATCCAGATCTTGCCAGCTTCCTTCAGAGACACTCGGGGCTTCTTAAGCTCGTTCGGTCCGTAGATATTAAGGTCCTCGCCACTCTCACGACGACGCTTGGCTTCGCGATCCATCAAGATCGTCGATCGACTTTCAGGCATGAAGAAGTGTACGGTCTGGACTACGACACCGAAGATGAGTTGGATCCAAAAGTTCCATTGCCATGACAGGTCTAGGATCATCATCAGTATGTTGTGCAACGTGTTTCAGGATCAAACTCACATCGCTCGATAGGTCCTCCAATGACGCCTCCAATGCTGGTACCGATAGTAGAAGACAACACAATGAACAGAAGCGGCCAATGTTGGTTCTCCGGTTCGTATAGGTCTGCAATTAGACCCAGTGTGACACTGCCTCCTGCCGTTGACAATCCGCCCTGTATCCTGTTAATCTCGTCGTTACTCCATGTTTCAGAGACATACAAGTGCTCGGCAGACTACTATGGTACCGTAGTTGGGTGCAACCGAATTGGGAATCTGCCAGATGTTGATGAAGAACAAGCTCAACTGCAAGATCGGCCACCTGCCGAATTCCTCTGACCAGGGAGCCCAGAGTTCGCAGCCAAAAGAGTACATGACTAGATAGATCATCTGTCCAACTCGCGCTTGCTGGTCGCTAATACCGAAGTGTTCGACTAAGGGATTGACAGCACTAGGGTAGACCGAAGTGTTAAAATTCATGGAGATCTGTATGCCAGCAATGGAGCAGAGATACATGGCCTTCTTCCACTTTGGCCATGTGTAGGCCAGCTTGTCCCAGCAATCCCATTCTTTCAGCTCGCGACGACCTTCAGCGTCAGGTATTGTCGGCGGATGTGCAGGCTGTTGAAGTTCACGGTCCTCGAAGTCTTCAGTACTATTGTTGGACTTGTCGTCGTCGCTCTTCTCACGTAATGAGTTGGGTCGAGTTGTTGCAGGTGTCTCTTCGATTGATAGCGGCCGGGAGCAAACCGGTGTGGGGAAGGCGCGTCTGGACTTCTCCTGCTCAGACACCATGACGGATATTGGGGGAAAGCTGGAGTGTAGAATGGGGCCAGAGGAGGAACATCGGGGGCCTTTTCTAGGCGGACGGATTGGAAGGAATCTTCGCAGAAAGACTCATCTGAGTGACCGCTGATTCAACACCCAGCATGACAACATTCAACGCTCCACTCTACACAGTGGGCCTGCCGGGCGGGCATGCTTGGAACGGCGTTTGATAGGAATTGTGTCATTTGCTGGCGCTTGAGCCCAGATTGTCAGAGAATCGTCGATGTGCTCTGTATCGCAGAGTGGGCCCTGCTATGGTGTCGCTGGGAGATCATGGTTCGTTGGAGACTGCCGTCCCGTTAAAATGACGAAAAGCTTAGGGAATACCGCGAAAACTGCATCGTTCCCACTGTTCCTCAACTACCGCGTGGGGAAGGGCTATGGGTGATCTCATGCGGCTCAAAATAAGCTCTGCCACTAAAAAGCAAATGATTACAAGAGGAGGAAGGCTCCCGAGTTTGTGCAGCGGAAACGTTGAGCTTAGCGTGCTAGTGACGTCAGAAAGAAGTGGTGACGCACACCCCGTCCAGGCGAGTTCAGCCGCAACACCACGTTAAGATCGTGGCTTTGTGCATGCACAGCTTGTAGTACATATTTTCAAGGCGCGTTCATCTCGTGGAGGGGCTAATGGGGAGAGGCCCAAATTAGTCGAAATATACCAAACGTCCTACAAACTGCATAGATAAGCGATGCTAGCAACAAATCACCGCTTTGCCAGACAGAAGCGGATGCTTGTTCCACACAGGAACCACAAGAAGCCGAAGAATCGGATCAAAGAGAGCACTGCAGTCGCGTACAACAAGATGCTGAAGTACGTCGTTGTACGGCCTCCTGCTTGATTGGCGGGCTATGATTTGTTAGTGGACTTCAATACATGTCGAGCGGTGGGCTTACCGGCAGTCCAACGATACTGAAATCGTCCGTCGTCACGATCAATATCAAAACTATGTTTGACAACAGCCAGGAGTAAGTCAGCCCAGTTCTGAAGCTCTTGTACGAGTCTTCGAGTTCCTTTTTCTGGGGCTTCTCGTTGTCGACCGGCATCGGCGTCAAGGCTCGCTTGACGACCTTCTCGAACTTGCTGTCGATATCCTCCTGCTCTTGCTCGATCTCCTCAACGGTAGCCTCCTTTTCGCCGACTACGATCTGTGCGGACGGCAAGCTCTCCGCGACGTCCGATCCCTTCGTTCCCCAGCTCACATCGTGCCAGTTGTTGAACGCATACACCATCAGGATGTTGATGTAAGTACTCATGAGCACCAGATACTGCGGAAAAGAGTGAAACATGTGCCAGGGATCGAGATACAGAAAAGAAGCAATGAAGTTGAGGCCGTAGATCGTGATCAGCGCGACTATGATCAGACCGGCAGCACCTGTCTTACCGCCAAAGAAACTGTCAACGAAGGCCTGGCTTGAGGCAAAGGATATCTGCTCGTCAATAGGCTTGGAACTGAAAGCGCGGTACACGAGATAGATCGTGAGGATCAGGATGTAGAGTTGCACGAGACCGAACACAACGAATGAAGCTTTGTACGTCTTTTTCGATCCTTTTGGTCGGTTGCCGAGAGCGAGAATGAATTGGAGGATCAGAAAGGCGACGTAGATGTATCCGATGATGACATTGAAGACTGGTGTTACTTTGTCGCCGAATGGCCAGCCGTGGTAGTTCGTTTCCTTGTTGGGTGTGCCGACTAAGGTCATAATGATGACAGTGGTGAGATAGTACGATGCCAAAGAGAACCAGGTGAACAAAAGCTGCGCAGAATTATAGATAAGCTGGATGTGGAGGAAGAATAGTCGGATGATGCCGTGTCCAGAGGAGTATAGGCGCCCAAAATGCATGGCAGAGTATAAGGAGGCGGCGAACGATCCGTTCAACCACCGTCGTCGTTGACCAATGAACTCGGCGGCGCCTTCCGGCACATCAGTTTCGCCTTTCGCAGCTGATTGTTTTAGTTAGCCTGCATCAAGTCAATTGCGTGTGTCAACGTACCTTTGACATACGACAAGTGCCACTTTGCACCTGCCTTCGCTACGAGCTCGAAGCACAAGATGCGGTCTTCAGCAAGGAACATGTTCTTCTTGAAGATGTTCATCCCGTCAATTCCCTTCTTGCCTAGTATTTTCGATAGTGTATGATCACCATGGAAGTATTGCTCAAGTGGTCTTCCCATGATCGCTCGGAACCGATACGCTGAGAAAGCACCAGGAAGCACACTCACATAGCCAAATGCACTTTCGAGAGGCTTGTCTAGGACATTTGAGATCTTGTACTCGAAGTTCTGCACAGCGACTAATGGATTCAAAAGAGCACGGCCACGTTTGCCTAGCATCGCGTGAATCTCGCCGCAGGCTCCCCCTAAATCTTTGTTGTTATAAAAGGCTTCCCACAAAGACAAGAGTGAGCGGTGACTTGGCTTAGTACCAGCGTCGATGAGTATTGTAACCTCCGGGTTTAGGATCCTGCCGAAGGCATTGAAGAGCCACCTATGTGAGTTGATTTTCTTACTGTTCTTCTGCTTGAGACAAAAGATGAATTGCACAGGCGGCAAATTCTCAGACTCTTTCCCCGCATCAGGTCGAATGAGCTGGTGCTCAGGTGTAACGGATATTTGACTGGTGTATTCAAAGATATGCGCCACTGTCTCCTTGCCATTGACGTCCTTTTTAAGAATCCCATCTTGGTAGATGCCGATTGTAGCGAGGACATCGAAGACACTCTTGTCAACATTATCGATGCCGTCAAAGACAAGACACACGACGATCTTCTGCCATGCCGGTCCACATTTATCCCAAAATCGAGACCGCTTTAGGTTGGCGATATCTCGGATGTTCTTCATCACGCCATGCAATGTTCGCGCAAGGAGCGTTTTATCTTCGTTGTAGTACGTGACGGCGATGAGAAGTTCCGTATGACGGTTGTACATTCGCGCTCGGAGATTGTATCCGTTCGCCAGTGTGAAATCGTTCGGATCGCATGTAGCTGCAGTGTAGCGAAGCTGTGTGAACTCTTCCGGATCGACTCCCTCCGCGTTACAAAATCGAGGCTCAATTGCATTCTGAACAGCACTGGGAACCGGATAGTTTGCAGAAAGGACCGAACCCTGTACCAGCTTTACCTTACGCGTTCGTGAGCGCTTTATGCCGTTGCCTTCTGCTGCGGACTGTTGCTGCCGCTGCACCCAGTCGTCGTCATATGCCCCTCGGTTCAAAGAGAGATTTTCCTGTGGCGTGGCATGACTATCGTATGGATTGGAAGGCTCGTGGCTGTCGTGACTCGTTATATTCGCGCCGGGCGGGTGCATTCCGGTCACATTGTTGGCATACGTCTCCGTCAGGCTGTAGGCAGGAGATGGAGCTCTAGAGTGAGACGTCCTTCTGTCGTGATATGGATGTTCGAACTCTGACGATGGCTCAGGTGCCGGCGAGGTGCTCAAGAGGCGTTCGTCGGCATCGATGTTTTCAGGCAGATAATGATACTAGTGAGAGATGTCAAAGAAGTGAACATATGGAATTCTATGAGCGGCGCGACGAACCGTTTGACCGGATGCAATGTTCTGCATGTCGTAGCCCTGGCTCTCGAATGGGTCATCGTGCGCGGGCGACATTATCAAGATGACTAACGGAGCGAAGAACGAAAATGAAACTGCGAAGACTGAGTGAGCGGGAGATACGATGGTCGATTATTGAAGCTGCGATCAAGTGAGTGGATTAGTGCGATAGACAGTGTGCACGTATAGAGAAGACACGAGCCGGAGCGATACCTTTTGATGTCGCTCAATTGCACTGAATCGTACCAGCAAGACACCTACCAACCGGGCTATGGGAGCTCCTGACGCATGTACACGAAGTACAACATTAGCTCCAGTGCCTCGTTGGAGTTGGAAACAACCAGCACCGCCGCGCCTTATGTCAGACCAAGTGGAGCAGATAAGCTTGGACCACAGTGAGCGAATCAAAAGGTTGAAATTGCGGCCCTTCATGCTTCTCGAGAAACTAACGCGGATCCTTCGATGCTGTGGGCCTGCGGCTGATGGTAATCGTGAGTTTGAAACAGATGGCAACATATACTTGGCTCATGCATTCGGTCTCGCTGGGTCCACAAGATTCTTCGGTGCTAACCCTAAACACGTCAATGTAGCAACAGTGAGATCACTGAGAACGGCCCTGTTCGAACATGGTTCCGATGCTGGGTCGCTCATCCTGGGTGGCGTAGACAGTCTCATCTACGACCAGGTCACTCGAATCACCGAGCCGATTGACGCACTAGGAAAGCGGCAGGTTCGTTCTTAAGACATATCGCATGCTACATCGGTCCGCACATGATCAAGGAGGGTTGCGGGCCATGATCGATGTTGAGGTACGCAGTATCACTAGATGCTTGCGTGAGCCTGCGCGTCGACAGTTCCATGCCTGTCGGGGTCTGTGTGAAGGTTTCTCGACCAGGTCTCTTGGCAGGCTGACATGCAGTATACTAAGCCTCGCAGTCGCGATTGAATCCAATGAGACGCAAATCTTCGGTGGAGAAGATGGAGGTGTTACGGGCAATAAGAGGTGAGGCTGACTGTTGACGAAGGAAGGCTGACAGCGCAGACGGTGGCAGTGTCGACGATTACGCGAGACGCGGTGGTCCAAGCACGACACTACCGTAGGCCTCCAGGGCTGGAGCTTTTCCCCACACCCCAAGTCCCTAACACTCACGAGTCACGACGACCAGAACGAGACGATGCTAAAAGGCCACACAAGTTGTGTGTATATCTGTGATGCCTCTGCCCTGTAGTGTTAGGTATGTTCGCGGCGTAATTCTCGCGTCATAATCGTATGCAAGTCTGGAAGACTCAATCTTCTACAGACAAGAATATCGAGAGAGAAATGGCACGCTTCGATGCCGACCTACTGCTCCAGGGACAATGTTCTGGACGGTTCTATCCGTGCGATAGGTGCGTGCAGGATCCTTTCCAGTCTACCTCGACCTTTAACGGCTTGACACATGCAGGACCTGTCTGTGACCGTTTCGGGACATGTGGTGCAAATAATGGTATGCAAGATATTTGTGTAAGAAACCAGAAACCGGAGAACGTAAGCAATTGCCCCCTATGCATCATAACAAAGTACCATGTCGTTTGCCGTCACTTCAAGTCATGACGGCCTCATTATGCAGCATTATGGACCTCCGCAGGATCATCTTCAGCCCTTTATAACAGGGATTCTAGTTATCTGGACATGAACTTTGCGCAGTAAGTAGCTCTAAGATGTTGTAGTACCTCCGGCGATACCTTGCCTCAGAGTGCGGCTAGCGCATACATAGCTACAGCGGCTTGACTATTGGTAGACTTAGGGCGCCCGGATTGACCAATGACGAGCCTCGGAATTAGCTTACCGAAAACAATAGCCGCCTTTGTGGTGATGGCTTTGCTTCTGCGTCATAGCTTCCTCACTCGCACCGCTTCCTTAGAAACACTATGGTCATTGAACCTGACACGGGTCTGGTTAGATGACGCCAATGGCAAGCTCTAACGTTGCAACGGACAGTAGACGGTGCATACACTACCTCTAGCCTCGTGGTAAACAGCTTCCCTTAACTGTTGACAGGGTGTGAGGGCAGACCTACTGCGACCTAGTCACACTGCTAGATAACAGTGAGCCAAACGATCGCAGTGCCTTCTCGAGACTAACGACATATCGCCAATCGTTGGATATATCGATTCAATCATACTTAAAGAGCGCAATGTCGAGAGCATGGTGAACAGGTCACACAGTCTTCGCAGCCTTGAAATACGGCAAAATTCATCAACAATCACAAAGTGCGATCATGGTGCCCAGGGTAATTCATTTTATCCGCCATGCCCAAGGCTACCACAATGTCGATGACAATCAGACCATTCCTGATCCTGATCTTACGCCAAAAGGCCGTGAGCAGTGCGAGCACTTGTCCTCTATCTTCCCGCACTTCGACAGCATCGACCTTGTCTGTGCCAGCCCTATCCGTCGAGCCATCCAGACTGCTTCGATTAGCATGGACCCCTACTTGAATTCCGGGAAGAATAAGATTCTAGCTCTGCCACTTGCCCAAGAAGCCCCGGCCGAACCAGCAAACACCCCAAGCGGTATCAAGTGTCTGCAAAATGAGTACGGCAACATCGTCAACTTCGAGAGGTGTTACAAGCTGTCAGACTACGACTCGAAAAGCGGGACATTCGCACCAGATGGGAAGTCCCTGGAGGGGCGCGCTGCGACACTGCACAAATTCTTAAGAGACCGTGAGGAAGAAGAGATCGTAGTTGTGTCGCACGGCCAATTTCTGCACTATGTTAGCCGCGATGTGGACAATGACGGCAAGCAGATCAATGGAGACTGGGAAAACACCGAGTACAGATCTTACATCTTCTGGCCAGTGGGTCATGAGGATGCCCTGCTGAAAGAGACTGATGAAAGTATAAAGCGGCGAAACGCAAGCGGACCAGGAAAGCAAATAGGTTCTGCTGGCAACGCCTGAAAACCATATTGGCTTTAATAGCCACATGTAATGGCCATTATGTACTGCAACAGGTATGGGATCATAGCCAGCGGAACTCGTGATTTATTCCACTCCCAAACGCGGTCACAGCTGTATCAAGTCAAGGTTTCGCTGTTGGAGACGTGTAAGAAGCCGCATCATCTTGTCTGTCACCTTCACTTTGGCGTTCTTCGCAGCTTTTAACTATGCACGTAGCGGATTTTGTGGATTGGAGAAACGTTTGGGAACATTTGCAGTGTCCTTCGAGTGAACAAGAGACCGCATAGCATCATTCGTGCAAAGTACAAATAATATCTCCTTGTGTGTCCTAGTAGTTCTGAGATTCCCACTCATCTATAAGAGTGATTTGGACATCTTCAAATGATGTCCCCACGTGCCGGATGTGCAAAAATTGTATGCTGATGTAATGGAGAGGACCAGAAGCGATACTTCGAAGAGGTCATACCAATCTCCTCACTGTTCTGGAGACCGCATGTAGTTGAAGATGAGATGAGCCAGAGCTATATGCCTTGTCTGTTTGGTGTTCGATCGTTGGGCCGGTTTGCGCGTCGTCAAAGATCATGCGTGCCGCAGAACGGATGAGTTTGCATAATGCTTATACATAGTCTGCTTTACTGAGCGTGCCACATTAATAGGATATGGGCAAGACCAGGGAATCGCGATATGCTGAAGAGAGAAGGGTGCATCCGGCCAATCGCATGACAGTGACGCTGGTGTTGAACACCATCCACTTACAAGACAGATTCGAGCTGGGAGCGAGTTGGCTCAACATGGTAGGGACACATACGTAGGCACAGCTTGGGTATGCATGGCGCTCATGCTGCCATGAACATTGATGAATGATCTCAACCGACCTCGGGATGTAGATGTGATGTAATTGCCCAAAAGTAGGGGTGGGTATCGTTCATGACTCACCATCTGCAGGCTATGATATCAGGCTAGGTATGGGTTCTAGCAGCAAGCCCGGTTTTTTTCAGTTTGGCTAGGACGCCCTCTAAAGGGTGCTTGCTACTCTTGCGTGACTTGCCACTGTACTGTGTAAGAGCTGCGGAAATTAGCACTGCAAGCCTATTTGCCCCATACAGTAATGAGGTTATGAGCACATGTGTCTGGGCGTATGCTGAGCTTCATTGAGGGGTGACTTTTGATCGGGTTCCTTTTCGCAAATAGTCAAACTTATGCGCTGCTGGCAGCACTTGGATAAGTCGAATGATGAGTATTTTATTGCTCAATAATGTTAGCCCCTCGGAGCTGATGATCTTCACTTTGTGCATGGAAAGTACTTAGACTATTCGCACAGGAACGGGGGGTGGGAGCTTGGAGCGGACTCGTGCCAGTTCGAGGTGGCAAGCCACCTGACCATGACCGTGCCAAGAGGCGGCATAACTATACCTTTCTAAGTAGCTGCCCCACAAAGCTTTGCTCTAGTTATTCTACCTTTGCTATTTAGTGTACTAAATCTAATGCTAGCTCCTACATTAGTAAGAACAGCAACTATAATAATTAAATTAATTCTAAAATTATTTAAAATTAGTTTAACTATTCTATTGCATAAACTCTTTAAAGTTAACTTAAAACTAATTTACTATGTCTACTACCTAATAAACTACCTTCTCTATTATTAATAATAGCGTTAATTCTTTTAATCTTAATATATTTAACCTTCTTATTAAGCTTTATAAAGATAAGGGCTGTAGAGGTAATAAGGATATTAAGGAACCTATAGTTAAATAAGAGGTAAATAGTATACAAATTATTTAAGAATTAATTCTAAATTACTTTAGATTAAACTATACCTCTATACTATAGAGAACAACTAAGGGACAGGTGTATAGGTAGAAAAGGTTAAGTATATAAGCGTTCTACCTAAGTATTCTAAGACTCTAGCTACTAGGTATACCTATATTATTACTCTAAGTAATACTAGGCTCTAGAAGGTAGATAAGAAGATATAATTAAAGTATTTAAAGAAGGTGTACTACTAGATTACTTTGGAATTAATTTAAAACTAAGTTAGTATAAAGTTCTAGTACTTTATATAAGGAGCTAGCTGCTAAGGGCTATATGCAAGTAAGAACTAAATAAATTTAATACCTATCTATAAGTATAGAGCTTTATGTATAAATACTACCTAGTAGGAAGTATATTAGAAGCTGTTTAAGGGGTCTATAGACCTCTAGTAGCCCTTATAGTAGTAAGGTAGGTTCTAGTATAGAGGTTTTAGAAAATCTATATAAAGATTTATTAATCTTAAAGTTCTACTAAGGGTTTATATAAAGAGAAGCATTTTAAAAGTCTTTTCCCCCCCCCCTCTAGTTAATGCATAGGGTAGTTAGGGGTAATTAGCCTAGCTTTTAATAATATATTCTCTTTCTACTTTCTCTCTTCTATCCTCCTCTACTCTACCTACCCTATCTACTCTATCTACTCTATCTACTTCTATTATACTAGTCTTTAATCTTGCAACTTGTGCTCTAATTATAGCCTATAAGGCTAATAGGAAGACAAATTTAGAGATAACTTAATTAACTAGTGTTAAGAAGCGTACAATTAACTTAATCTATGCATAAGTAATTAAGAGAGGCTTTAATCCTACTATTAGGCCTATTTAATTAGAAAACAAGCACGTTAAAGATGCACAACAATCTAGGAGGCCTTTAAAATAGTAGGAGGCTTTTAAAATAGTAGGAGGCCTTTAAGAAGGTTATAAACCTTATAAGATAGGATTGTTATAGTAGAGAGAAGACCTGTGCTAATATTACTAGTAATCTTAGTTAAGATAGCCTAGACATCTTAGCCTTTATAGTATAGAGAGTACTTAGAAAAGCAGGCTATAAGAAGATAAAGCTAATAAGAAAACCTAGGTTAATAAAATAGATAAGAAAGGAAAGGCTAGCGTAGTGTCTTAAGTATAAAGATTAGACTATTAAAGACTAGAAGAATATTATCTAGACTAATAAGACTACTATAGTACTTCTTTATTAACGTAGGGGGTATAGAGTCTAGAGAAAGGTAGATAAGGCTATTATTAAAAGCTATATTTAGGAGAGATAGAAAAGCTACTCTAAGTTTATATTCTAGAGTTGCTTTATATATAAGAAGAAAGGTCCTTGTTACTACTAGACACCTAAGACAAAGCAAGAGAAGGAAGAGGCTATAAGAGAGATTAATAAGTTAAACTAAGAGATAGAGCCGTTAATAAAGAAGAAGTAGGAGCTTAAGATAGGTATAGTAAGGCTTAGTCTATATATAAAGCTAGGTAAGAAACTTTAATAAAGATAGAATTAAAAGAATAGCAAGCTATTATAAGGCAAAGGCTTAGGTATAGACTAGTAGCACTACTAGTCTATTATTATATAGCTAAAGCTAATTCCTTTTATAAAGGAGTGTATAAAAGAAAGGCCTAGCACTCTAGTTTAAGAGGATAAAGCACCTGCTTATAATTACTATATATAATATATAGTATATAGCTAAGAGCATATAGTATAGCTACTTTAGTATAGTAACTTACTAGATCTAAATACTATTAAGCTTTGTTGGTTCTAGATAAAGAGACATATAATAAGGAAAAGAGCACCTAAGAGTAGAGCTTAGTCTATTTAGGTATAGAAATAGTGTTAGGATAAACTACCTTAAGAAAAGATTTAGAGTTAGATTAAACGTATCCTAATTTATATTTAAAAGATTATTAAGGTAGAAGGAGGAAATAAGTATAAAGAGGGTAGAGATGTATATAGGACTAATTAAGATAAATTAAATTAGGCCTATTACTCCTAACTAACCCGTGCGTTAATAAAGGGGGGGGAAAAGACTTTTAAAATACTCTTCTATAGTTAGAGTATAATTAGCTAGAGCGCCTAAAGCTTTCTATATGCTAAGGCACTAGTCTAGGGCCTAGCCTATTATAGTACCCCCCTATAATTTCTATTATTTATAAATAATATCTAGAATAAAATAATAGAGTAACTTACTTAATTATATATATTCTATATACCTACTTGCTACTACTTTACCTCTCTACTATTTATATATTTTTCTTTTCTACCTACTCTTGCTTTACTTCGCCCTTGCTTTATCTTACTATAGCTAGCCCTAGTAAGCGTAAAGCTAGTTCTACTACTAGTTCTATAAGTTATCCTACTCCTTTTCTCTATTATAGTATGCCTTTTCTATAAAGTAGAGGCTTTGCAAAGCTACTTATAGCTTTATAATAAGTATTTCTTTCTTCTAGAAAGTATTTATAGCGTGTAACACCTTTACCTAAACACACGCTAACTATTTATTCTCTATAGCCTAGTAAGAAAACTTTACTCTGCTCCTTCTTTACGCCTAGCTATAGTATTACTAATTCTAATTATAAGCTATTTAGTAATATTAACTTTTACACCCTTACTACTTCTATTAATTGTTCTAGTAATATAGAGGAAGATATTATTAAGCTTATAGACCTTCTCTACTATACTTAGTATACTCTTAATTATTAGTTCTATAGTATTAGTAATAATAAGTTAATATATTCTAGGTGTAAGTATAAGAAGTACTACTACTATATAGTAAGTTTAGTAACTTCCTTACTCTTTAAGTATATCTCTTTTTTATCTAGTTAGTTACTAATCTTTAGGTTCTATAGGCTCCTTATAAGACTTTTAAGTCTACTACTACTATTTACTATATCTATAAGCTTTAGCCTAATACTAAGCTCTGCGCTCTATTTCTCTCTACCTTAGTCTCTACTAAGGATAAGCGTGCTCTCTAGCACTGCTAAAACTTAGTAATAATATAAGATCTTCTATCCTAGCCTAGGGATAAGCTAGGGTACTATACTAATCTTTTAGACTATAAGGCTAAGGTTAAGAAAGAGCTTAAGATTCCTAATAATATTATTAGTATAACTTATAAAGGCTTAGGTCTCTAAAGAAAGATACTTAAAGAGCTATACTCTACCTATAAGGTTATAGATAAGATTCTCTACTAGAATAAGCTTATTATAAGTCTTTTTTTAGAAATTATTATTCTTAGTCTAGCTATAGCTAATATTTATAGCTTAACTTTCTTTATAATATATTTACTGCGTAGTTTATAGTATAAAGCGTGCTTACTTAGGCTTATAATATATCTAAGAATAATATTAGAGCTAATACTATTATTACTTATACTATAATTAGTAATAAGAAGTAGTTAGTTATAGCGTTTACTAGGGCAAACTATATTAAGGCTTCTTTTAATAATAATAAAGAGAGGCCTCCTATAAACTAATTGTTTTCTATCTCTAGCGTTTAGGTGCTATAGTATACCCCTATAACAGGCTTCTCTATTAGTTACTATTTAGTAGTAACTAGTATTTTATAGTGTGCCGCCTCTTAGCACGGTTATGGTCAGGTGGCTTGCCACCTCCGCCAGTTCCAAACGTTCCGAGATGACGTCATTTCGATCGTTGTTCTAGACCTACGTACGCGCGACCAGAAGTCACCCGCAACCTTATTCCTATTTTACAAACAACCATCCACATTGTACAACGCGTTTTCGGTCCAAGAATCTGCATTGCATTTTCGAATGACAGGTGCTCTAGGTTCAACCGCGCTGCCAATTTGGCCGGCACTTCTCTTTACCTACCTCGAGCCTTGTAAGCCGCCTATACACCCATCTATCATTACAGCAGATTGATGCTCAGCCAGTATCCTTAATCGTCGGTGCTCATGCAGCGATAACAGCTCCATCAACATTCGTCACTTCGCAGTTGCCCACTCATGATCCGGCTGATCCTGTCTCATTAGCTGTGCTCGTCCTTGCGTACACGCTGAGCAGTCTCTTCATTTTACTTGCTGGATACACGTTAACGTGCACTGTGCTTACGAATGATCCGACTGTCACGAAGTACTATTTAATCTTCGCTGCGTGTGGGGATGTGGGGCATCTTGCCGCAAACTATGCAGGTATGGGTACGGCTGTGTTCTGGGCGTATCGAGAGTGGAACGAGGTCATGTGGGGAAACATCGCTGTAACTATGTTCCTGCTTCTCAACCGCATCGCGACGGTGAATGGACTCTTCGGCACACCGGGCTGGGTCACACGTCGAAAAGAAAGATCGTTGTAGATCTTCGTTTTTGGAAAATCCGGTATGTGCACGTTGCAGCCGTTGTTTAGGGTCCCACGATCACCAGATCACGAAGGCTCAGCGACATCGAAAAATCATCAACATACAAAACCCAGACCGCTGATTCCACCGCAGATGACACCAGTTTGGAGCCCTGAGTTTATCTTCCCGAGCGTTACAGTATATGGCCCTATCTGACTCGCCACTGCGGTGGCTAATGCATATCCTTGCGCTTTCCACAGCAGCTCTTTGAGCAATACCCTTCCATGCAGTTTACTTTGAACATTTTTTGAATCGCCGTGGTTTCTCATTAATGCTATTGCTAGGCGCAAACTCTCCTTCGATGTCGTTCTTCGGGAGCCCTGGCCCAGAGGTAGTCCACAATTTACAAATGTGGGCCTTTGGAGATCGAGCTGGCTCATTGAATAGGGGCGACGCCCGATGGAGAGTAAGAATAGACACCGTCGCAAATACAGAACAAACTACAGAGCAGATAAAACTAGGCCTCTGAAACCTAGTTTCCTGAAATCGAATGGTTATCTGCTTCTTATACGGAACTGAAGCGTCGGCAAGCATATGCCGATCTCAATCGATGGTAAGAATACCTTCCATGACCCTCACTGCCCCGCCACTCATTCCAACACTTTCAATCTCTTCACTATTCTCGGCAGTCTTGACATTGATATAGATGTCACACCTCCTGCCCATCTCTACACCTTGCGCAAGGTGAAACTTGTGCTTCCTCGGCCCTCCCTCCTTCCTCGACATAACAGCGAGGTAGCAGCACAGCGCACAACTCGCGCTACCTGTCCCTGGATCTTCCCTAGTTCCAATACTCCTTGTTCTCAACATCCTCAGATCCCCATCAGCAGCATCGGGTCCCAATTCAGTGTAGTAGAAAGTACCCGTGTACCCTACATCCCAGGCCGAACCCTGATCCAGATGCTCAGCACGATAGCATTCCTCCACCGGCAACAGTCCCTTGTTCGGCAGTCCCAACGCCTCAACATCTCTCATGGCCACGAGATTGAAAGCCATGCCCTTCACTATACTAACAAGTGGCACTGTATCGCTCTTCGCCCCATTTGTCTCCTCGCCAGGAAATGGGTGCTGCAGCCTTTTCGCGTGAACACGAAACGCATGCGGCACTTGTACACCAACCTTCCGCCGTTCTTCATCATACACGAACGGAATCAAGCCAGCTTGCGTCTTCAACTGTCTAACGCCAGGATACACATCCGGATTCGTCGCTACATAGAGCGCGGTGCCAATCGTCGGGTGCCCTGCAAAGGCGAGGCGAGACAGTGGAGTGAAGATGTCGAAGTCTACGGTGCCGCTTTCGCTCTCTGGGGAGGGCTCATGCAGAAATGTGGTTTCGCTGAGATTGAATTCGCGAGCGATTTTCTGCTTTTGGGCTTCCGAGAGGGTGGTGCGGAGAGTGTGCGGAACGCGGACGATGGCTAGCGGGTTGCCCATGTAGGGCGTAGTGGTGAAGACGTTAACGGTGGTGAACGGAAGCTGCATCTTGGCTGAAGTAACGCTGATTCTGAGTTCAAGATCCAACAGGCTAGATATATGTGGTTGAAGTGATAGTCGTGCTTACTGTGGTTGAGCTAACCAGATTCGGTATGCCGTCGAGCTGACTCACGATCGATGATCCTCGAGCTGTGTGAGCCATGCTCGGAGTTCGGAATGAATGACAAGATGAATCAGACTACATTAGGGTATCTTGGAACAAAAGTCGTCTGCGAGCGCTACTCATAACCATGACCATCGTAACATATGAGACGAAGACCTTTATCCTTCTACCTCGCTAACATCTGCGAAAAGAGGCATGTTGATGTCCCAATCCTCGTCTGGCCCAGCCGTTCTGCCCACAATGCACTTTGTCTGGAGCATCGACTGCTGTGACATACCACTGACGTGCTCGAGCAAGTGGTACATGAGCGTATCCACGTTGCCGAAGATGCTTGTGACCTTTAATTCGACGCTGCAGATCACACAGCCGTAGTTACACTCCTCACTTGTGCTGTCGGGCGTTTTCTTCTTAACATGGCTTTTAGCGAGGAACACCCATCTGTATCGTATACCTGACTTTGAAGTGTGTATGTTTGGATCCATAACGGTCTCCTTCTTGCCTTTTTTGCCGGTCATTACGCTGTATGTGTTTCCACGGAAGTTGCACGATCTACATTCCCAGACTTCCCTTGTATTGTACATGCCGGACGGCATCGTACGCAGTGCAAGGCCCTTTTTCGAGTCTTCACGGACATCCCAGGCTCCTTTGCAAAAGCCCCAGTAGTCATTGGCTTTACAGGGACGGCCATTCATCATGCGCTCTTGCCCCGGTTTTGGAGACTGGATCGTTGACGAGGGAATGATGCTAACTGGTCGAGGAAGAATCCCGATCGAGCCGGAACCGCTACTGTCAGTCGATGCGATTGAAGGTTGACGAATCCGGTTGACTGGAGTAGACAGAGCTCTAGACCACGGTGTCGATGGTGCGCCAAATGTCACAGTATGACCGCTCGAGCTACTGTGCGAGCTCGAGGGACCAGGAGAAATCATCGTGGGCCGCACAGCACCGTACTCCGCGCGAAAGTCTTCCTCTGGGGTTGGAGAATCCGGAGGCGAGCCGAATGGCGCGATAGCGCTAGGAACCCTTGTATCGCGGTGTGAGCTAGATGCACGTGGGCTGTGTGGAGACGCACTCGTTGCTTGATGTGGCGCAGGTGGTGTGTTTACTGGTCCACCGTTCTGCGGTGATCCTCGCAATGGGCTGCGCTGAGGAACAGAAAGTGGTGCAATGGGAGAAGCATAGTCGCTATCTGTTGGCGCGTAAATCATGGGCTGCGATGGAAGCTGGCCATGATAATCAATACTCTGCTGTGCACTAGGGGAGGATGACAGTGGAAACCCCGCTTTGTTTGTAGAGGGTGAGATGGAATATCGAAGGTCGCTCTGGGCATAAGAGCTGCGCGAGGACTCCGAATCGTTACGCTCCCACGACCTATCTGAGTATGGTACGCTAGATGTCGAGGAGTCGGAGAAGCGATGTGACACATGTGCTTGATGATGTGGAAACGAGCTTGGACCAGCGTACGGCGGGTATTGACCATGTCCATTAAACACATCCTGGTTGAAGGTGGGTTGTTGGCCCATGTAAGGGTTCGATATCGGTTGAACTTGTTGGCTTATCGGCGTAGCACCCCAGGAAGATGAGAACATATCTGCTTGCTGATGCCCATTCCCATTGAGCAAGTCGAGCGTGCCCCGACGGTCTGGAAACGCATGCGCGCGCTTGAGACCGTTCCATGCTTGATCTGTCGCTTCACCATTAACGTCCAGTCCCTTGTAGGAAACCATAATCTCATCGATGTCGTTCATGATAGCAGCACGATCCTGCCCTTTGGATTGTGCCATTCGCTCGAGAGCCGCACAATAGTCAATCTTTGGGGCATCTGTGAGTGTATTTACGCTGGTAGACGCTGATTTAGAAGATGCGCTGCTGCTGCGTTTCATCTGGAAATAGCGTGCTAGCCCAGACTTATTTTCCTTCGACTCCGCCGGCGAGGGAATGGTGACAGCTGAGGGTATGTAGCCCTCAGGAGGCACGTCCGTTGACCTCAGGTTGCTTGGCCACGAAGATGGCAATGATGCAATTGAGGAGCGCTGCTCGGTTCCTTCTATTTGTCGCGGTATTGGTCTTGTGACGATAATCCTCTGCTTCATTTCGTCCAGTATGACGAAAGTGTCTTTGCGGTTCGTAATCGAGGCTTCGTGAAGCAGACGGAGGTTGAGAATAGCTGTCTCGTGCTGGGCAGCCATCTGCAGGCTTTTGATGATCTCTCCCTAGGTTGTGTCAGCACAATACCTACTCAATGTAGGGGCTGGTATGGTACCTGTAACATGACAACGACATGCATGAGGCGTTGGTGAGCGATTGCTGACTACATCAATGCAAGTTCGGACAGCAGATTGGTAGCTGGACTCACTATCTCCAACTCGCACCACCTCGCCCATTTCTCGGACATCTTGTGTGTATCGGAAGCCAATCTGCTGTTCGCCGGAGACAAGAGAATCTTGCAGCTGCTTCTCCTCAAATTCCTGTTGAGCTTGGGCAGCACGTGCCTTGCGCCGCTTTGCTTTGATGTGTTTGAGTAGCTCAGAGCCGGCATGGAACGCGGAAACTACGGCGCTGACCGCGGCAACGACCTAGACATTTCGTCAAATTTGGTTTCTGAACAACTGAGAAGAAACCATGTACCTCAACACCTGACATCTTGAAGATGGTGTAGGAGTACCGCTACTGTACAACTACGGTGGTTGGCTTCGTCGACAACCACCAGCTACTGAAGTACCATGTGCTAGCGGAGGTTGGTCTCGTGCTTATGAATTCTTTCGTGCGGAGGCACTTGTAGAGGTTGTTGCCATAGAATGTATCCTTCTGGTAAAGGCTGATTGTTGCCTCAAGGTCTGCAAAGTCGAAGGTCGCCCTCGGTGACTAAGGAGGGCCGAGCAATCGCGCGGTGCGGTATAGAAATCCCCTCTGATCACAGCTTTGGCAAGGACAGAGAAAACGCGAAATTCGCGAAGGAAGCTACATGGAGGGAAGGTGACAAGGAAGATCGCAGAAGAGGTCAGCTTGCCTAAGGAGCGCAGCCTTCGCTCAGCCTCACAACACCCCTCGTCCTCTGTGAGCCGTCCAGGTTAGCCCTGAGCTCCGCCGCCAGGCTCGAACCTCGGTGCATGGTTTGAGTATTAAGAAGTGCATCTTCGCCAATAAAAAGAGGCTGTGGCGGTGTTCTTATCAGTCTCGTGCAATCATATCTGCGACTAGAGCCGTGATAGCTGATGAGGCCGGACGAGCGTTGCGTCCCGTTGGCCAGGCTGGAAAGACTGGCAAGGGCAGGCGAGCCTGCCGATGCGGGGTCCGGGATAGAGCTTCGTGCTGGTGGCGGTACAAAGCTACACCGGTGCCTGTTTTCCAGTGAGCATTGCTAGAGCCCAGAGATATGGAAGAGAAGCTTGACAATGGTGCAAAGCTTGCTGTTGGGTCGGTCGCGCATCGCGTTGCGGGGAAAACTGTGCCCGTTGGTAGGGCGCCACCGCTGCGGGAGCTGAAGCACAGCCCGCTTTGGCGTGCTTTTGGCTGACGGACGCTTAACGAAGACCACCAGACGCTACACAATGAATTCATAGAGGAACGCCTCTGATGTACAGCCATCTTGAAGGTCCCGATCGCTCACAGTAGATGCTCAAGTATACGGTCACGTGATATTCAAAGGCAGGCGAAAGATAGGTGGAGCAGGTTCGTTGTAGCCTCCGTTGTTGACCTACATGAGAGTGCACTCTTGTGCGAAGTTGGGTGGACAATCAAGGCCGCCTCTGTCGTGGCCCTTCGCAAATGAAAAATTGAAAAACACTTCGTCCTCCCTTTATGGTGGCAACCGCTCTGCAGTGCACTGAAGCCTGAATTCCACAAACGCCCACAAAGGAGAACGCGGGGCCAACTTCTGGGCCCAAAGCTGACGTGCTGCGCTGAAGAATGCGCGGCATGAACGGAGCTCTGACCTCAGACTTAATGCGCATCTCTGCGAAACAACACCCAAGAAATGCCTCCCTAGAAAGTGGAGCAGGATCTACCTGCTGAGAAAGTGCTCAAAGCGAGCGATTGACCAAACTCCAGGCTAATCCTGAAATCACTGAGACGAAAGAAATCAAAAAGTGTCGGAGTGCTGAGCACTGCTCAAGCGTCGACCAACTGGACGCGTTGGCTCTTGCGATTGCCAATTTCAACCAGGGTTGGCGTAAGCGACATTCGCTCTCCAAATTTCCTTTCTGGACTCGATTGGAGGTGCCTGCTCATGTCTGTCGGCGCCCTGTTCAACGTCCGTGGTCTTGTGGCCTTGCTGACACTCACGCTCCTTGCAATGCCCACTGTTGCCGTCTGAGCGCTGCCACCCACGACCTTCGCTTTCCGCAGGCTAGTAGTTCTGCGGATCACAGGTTTCTCAGATGCGGATTTCTCGAAGGGTTCGGCAGAGAGTGGTGGCGAGAGGAGCGTCTGTAGGTTTTGGAGGGGTGAGGAGATTTCCAGGGGTGCGGTCGAAGGGTGCGAAGAGAGCGCAGAGGCGGCTGTTACGCGGGGCTGTTTGCGAGAGATGGAACGTCCAAGCGAAGTAGTAGAGGCGTTTGCAGATGCAGATGTAGATCTCGGTTTCGGGAGAAATTCCCAGTCCGGTTCCTGCGATTCGACGTGCGCCTTCCATGCTTTTGTCTGGGTCGGTGTTGTGCGCGCGACTACAATTGTGACGGACTCGTTGTCAGAGACGTCGAAGCTGTTGATCGAAGACGGTGTAGGCGGCGTTTGTTCGGGCTTGAGACTGGGAGATTCGCTGTACTGACGGGTCACGCTTGTGGATGGCGGCTTGTTCCTGCTCTCCTCTAACCCCTTGAACGTTTGTTGTGTGGGCGATCTCGCTGGCGCTGTTTTAGAACGTGCGCGAGGCGAGTTCGACACAAGCGGTGATGGTGCTCGTAAAACTGGTGTGCCCGTACGCAGTGTTGGGGTTCCTGAGCGCAACGTTGGCGTAGCACGTCCGGTCGCTGGGAACAACGACAGACGTGCTGATGGAGGGTTAGAAACGGTGGGCGATGTCGTCCTACGTGGAAGCTTGGGCGGTTCTAGGCTCACGCCGTCGTCCTTGTGTACGTCAGCTGCAGTCCAAATCGGCAGTGGTGAACTAGCATGAGACATACCTTGATCGCAATCTTCTCCAGCGGCTTGACGTGATCAGCATTGGCCTTGGACTGACGGCGCTCGTAAAGCGAGGCCCTGTTCGCTGCGGGATCTAGTAGACCACTGAACATGACACTATATCTGTCCAACTTGGTGTCAGGTATGTCAACACCCAATAGGCCGGCCGCAGCAGTTGACTGTGGTGACTGCTTTGGTGGACCTTCCAAGAACTTCATCTCTGCTTTTCCTGGACCTACAGGCGGCGGGTTTGGAGTGGTCGCAGACCTTTGGAACCTGAATCGAGGCGCCGAACGGCCAGCGTCTAGTGTCGCTGAGCGTTTCCTTCCATGCTGTACCTCCTTCGAGGATATGTTTTCCTGAGACCTGTTGCGAGATGCCCTGATATCTGGGTTGTAGACCGAGACTGGCAATGTCACGCCCCCCTCTGTCTTCAGCTGCGGTCGGGACTTTGATTTTGGTGACATTTCATGGTGACTGTCGGCACGTGCTGGTGTTACCTGTTGTGCAAGCTGGTAGAATGAAGGCTTCTCCTTTGGCGGCGGCGCGGTCTTCTTGAACAGTGACTTCCACCGGCTAACCTTCGGCTTGGGCTGTATCTGGGGTCCACTAATAGTAGTCGTCGATGCGTTCGCATGGCCTTGTAACGACATCTGAGCGCTGGCAATGAGGTTCTCCGTGGTAGCCTGTGGTGTCGAGTTCCAATTTGAGCCAACAGTAGGGCTGCCTAACGCAATGCCGATAACGTCTTCAGGACTTTCAACAGCATGCAGAATAACAGTGGAGTCCGTCGGCGAGGAGAAAGCGAGAAACCGATCCTCTGAGTAAACTGACGGGGCAGGAATCGTTTTCTTGTGGAACTGGATTGCGCGTTCTCCCGGTCCACCTGACGTACTTGGCCGGGCTGCCATCTCGGGCGCTTCAAGCGTGCTTTCAGCCCTAAGCACAGGTGTAGCTGCTTTGAACCTGTCAAAATCTGTCTGGAGAGCGTTCGGTGTTGGAATAGAGTTCTGAGTTTGAGATTCTTCCTGCTGGGCGCCCCTCCGACCTGGCTTCAGAAGCCGAAGCGACTTTGATCTTGTGAGCAAGTTCGGCATCGCGTTTCAAGTGGATTGCTAGTGGGTATCAGATATGAAATTGAGGACGGTGGAACAACGATAAAGAGGAATGAAAGTGATGCACGACCAAAGGAGTGGACAGCCCCGAGGAGCAAACAGTTGCGGTTGCACTGCAAAAGGCGACTTCGGAAGTCGGAGCAGGTGGAAGAAAAGGCAGCGATGAGCAGAAGTGCGCCGGCATCAAGCCTCTAGTCTCCGGGAAACGAACGTCCTCCCCACAATTCTCCCTCATGCCAGCGGTCATCAAGTCTTCTAGATCAGTTAGGGACAAATTGCGCAGGATTCAGACGTCGAAGGCCCGACAACTGACCAGGTTTGAGGCCAGGGTATAAGTGATCGGCACACACGGAACACCGTGTCTGGCTCCATCTGCCGCGTGCGACAACGGCATCCTGGAAGATAGCGACGGGGGTGCAGTTTGTCGCGATAGCGGTTGGCGGTTGGCGGTTGGCGGTTCCTGCAGCAGCGAGGGAGATGAGCCGAGCGCGGACCGCACAATTGCGACCTTTCATCGTCGCACACGTGCCCATAAGCGCGCAGTACACAAAAGACCACGATACCCACTACATCTCGGCGGTGGCTCGACCGTTCATCCAGAGAAGCTGTTGTTATGGCTACTCGCATCCGTTCCACGGAAACGGGTTGTTGAAGATGTGAGCGGTCAGTGTGGGGCCAGGGCCACGGTTTCAGCCCCAGAGCAATTTCGTGATGCGCCGCCAAGGGTCCCTCATCGATCTCAAACAGCTTGACATGAGACTGTTCAATTTGGTGCCGCTGACAAGAGACCGTCATTTCATCGATAGAGCTGCTGCCATCACTATTGTCCTCCCCAGTTCCTGTTGACGGTAATGCACGCGATTGTGGAGGCTTCGGCGCGTGGACTTGTAGCACGACAGGATCGACCGCTTATTCTTGCTGGTGGACAAGGGAAATTGCGCGTACGTAGGGTTGCGGCTAGCCACAGCCCTCGGAAATAACCAAATTGCTGTCATTTTCTGGAATCGTGTTTGTGGACAGTGGCGCGCGAGAGAGGAAATTGCACATGCTGTTGGCTAGCGAAAACGGCAGGCCGAAACAGGGATACTCTACGTAGGCGGCTGAATATACACTGTGAGTGCTGACCACTGTCACAATTAAGTTATACATGCATCGATGGATAGCAACGGTACGTGTGCTCGATCCGTGACATATCAAAGGGATATGCGTGCTAAAGCAGTGCCTGTCGTTGCAGGCTTTTGATAGATCTGAAGAAGAGAGCGTACACCTGTTCTTTGGGCCAGTCGTTAGGCACCGTGAACTCCGCAACGCCTGTACCCAGGTGAGTAGATGAAAAGCCACTACTACGCTGTCGCGACGCAAGCCGACAACCGTAAACATGTACAGGCTAGAAAAAATCAGACTCCGTCGTGAAGTTCTTCACCCGCTTCGAAACCGCGTCTTTGCTTCAAAACTCGCGGAGGATCAAGACGGTTGCCAAGTAGCTAGCGAAGTAGGACTACACTCATTTATCCGGGATCTTGAGCGGCGCAATGGTCCACTCCCCACCATACACTCTCCGAGTCGCTGCTGTGATATCATCTCCGTCTGTTTGAAAGAACACGTACAGGCTGTCGTACAGTACATCGCCGTCGTTGTCCTTCTCCGACACGGCGGACACAGTCAGATGCGTGCCACCGAGAGCATACAAAGGTTCTGCAGGCGTTTGGACGGTGAAATTTTCATGACCAGGATACGATGTGTTCTCCGCATTGTAGTTGATGTCATAGCCGCGAATGGTGCGGTCTGCAGATTGAGCGTAGAAGTAGGTGGTGTAACCTAGCGATGTAGATGGCCAAACATCAGGGATCGTGGCACCTGAGGCATTGACGAAGACATTGTAGGGATGATCCTCGTCCTGGATGATTGTGCTTGAGTTGGTGTCGGTATCCTTCCAGTACATCTCGACATCGGCGTTCTTGTTGACCATCATGGCGTATTGAGTCGTGCCAGCTCCCCAGCTATAACAACCAACGCCAGCCTGTGTATTGAAGCCCTGCCACTTCTGGATAAATTTCCAGTCAGGGCTACCGGCATACCAAGCATACTGATGGAAGGTGTCATTCAGGGCTGCATACCAGATGTTCATGCCCAGCCTGTTGTCGAAGGGTATGTCGTTCACACTACCATTCACGGTAGGGAACTTGCTATAGTCTGAGTCGCCGTAGAAATTACCTTTCCAACACGCTTGGAGTCCTGTAATTGGAGAGTCACTGTAGACCTGGAGATTCTGTTTTGTAAGTGGACCCTCTGTCCACACCTGTGTAGAAGATGACTCATTAGTCTGTGTGACTTGCTTGACTTTGTTGTCATCTCCAACATAGAAGACATGGAACTATTACCGTCAGTACAGCGGTAATAACACCAGAGCCCAGACTTACGAATTGCGTCGCATTGGCGACATAGGCTACAGCTGAGATTGGTGTCGCGTTCTTCGCGTTGCTTGCGACGGTCTCTGTAATCTCGCCGCCGATCCATTTCTGACCTTTAGTGTATTTCATATACCGAATGTCGCCAGTATGGTGTTGGAAATATAGCGTGAAAAGGGTGCCATTCTTTGGGTTCCATGACTCCCCGGCCAAGGCAATGCCAGAGCCGTTGAAGGCTCCCTTCTTGGATAAGAATTCGGCATTCAGTGACCCGCCAACACAAAGCTTCGGATGTTCGCGGCAGAACGGGTCCATCTTGGTCTCGCTGCTTCTGCTCAGCTGTCAACACAGAGACTCGATTGTATAGGAAGGCACGACTTACTTGCTCTTCTTCGAGAGACCAATACCTAATCCAGCTCCTAGGCCCACAGCAAGCGCGATGAGCCAGAAGATGACACATCCGATCAGCATCCGGAAGGTGCGCTTCTTCAATCCACACTTTCTGTCATCCTTGGGTGGTACAGGAGGCGGGACAGAGCCTGGCTGCGAAATATGATGTTCATATGTATCGACATGCTCTTTGAACGTATACGGTCGTGGCTGAGGTGACGCAAGTGTGCTGCCACCGTGTGAAGAAGGCGAGAACTGCTGCGCACCGAACGGGTATGCGTGCTGACCAGGTACGACTTGCAGAGCAGAGTAATCTGGTGTAGGACTACCAATTGCTGTGTGCGCGGCATAGGGCGTCTCTTTCTCTGTGGATACACTAAATGGTGTCAGTAGGCTTTGGCTGCATGCGCGAGAAAGTATTCCACTCCAAGCCATTGCGAAGGACAGTGGTTGCAGAATACCCACGGACTGGTCAAGTACCCCTGCTGATATTCTTGCGGTGTGGCTTGTTGGTAGGTATGTAGCGGTGGAGAGAGCGGCGGTGGTGGGGAGTGTGGCATTGAGGAGTACGGTGACGGCGGTGAGTTGGCATGAAGCGATCCTTGAACCGCGTATATATGATCCTGCTCCTCGAACTGTGGTGGTGGAGGGCTCCACTCTCCCTGCAAATGCGTACGATTGTGGTCGCTCATGTTATCGTAGTTATTGCTTCGGTGCTCCATGGTATTCCAACTAGGAGTCTGACTTCAAAGGAAACGGAGCTTAGAGGAATCACAAGGTGGGAACACTGCAGCGGCCAGAAGCATATGCCCAAAGCAGACCACGCATAAGAGCTCGGGACGCGGTCCACGAAGCGAGTCTGGTAGGCGAAAGAGCTTAATAGTAGGCTCACGCGCGCCTAGGGCTTTTGGGGTTTTTAAGCTTGCATTTGAGGCAGTACACTTGCGTGACCGTAAGCAAATGGCGGCAGTGTACTCTTTGAGCATCCAATCGGAAAATGGAAGCGAACAAGGAAAGTAGCCATTTTGGGGTAGCGTCTCGCATGTGCAACGGCTTGTTTGGCGCTCTTGTCAGTCGTGCTTCCTTCTGTGTAACACTCTGACCTGAAAGCATGCAGCACGGTCCGGGTTCTTGATTGCTTAGGTACTGTAAGTAAGCAATATGCGTATAAGCACGCAAACGCTCGAACTCCCGGTGGCGCTTTCGATTATATCGAAATGAAATGCTTTTGAAAGAAGAGATTGATGTTTCCATTCGCGCTCCTAAGTGAGGGTTCGGCTCGAGAGCTGAAATTCCCCAATTAGTTGCAGTTCAAGCTCCTCAGCCCTGCAGCAGAGCCAAGAGCTGAGCTGAGACTACGTTCTGTGACTTGCGGGCAGCAGTCAGCCTGCATACACAACTAGCTAGGTGTGTATCACTCTCAGCTCTTACAGGCCATTAAATTCCCATATGCGGTGGATGCGAGAGATCTTGGTCTGGGCATGGCAGTGATGCATACCATGGGTAGGTATGGCTCGGTAACCATCCAAAGCTCGAGACGAAGAATACCTTGACCCCGCACTTCCGACTTTTTGTCGAGTCTAGCTTGAGGCATGCGTATGGAGTGGCGGAAATCCTTTGAGATGCTGTGCCCTGCAGAAAGGCGCTGCTGCTGGCGATGACCTCAGCCGTGCACCCCGCGCGGACAGCCGCTCTTCCTTTTCTTCTGCGACATAATAGGGACCAGCAAATAAAGTCGCAGTGCAAATTGATTTCGCAGCTGTCTCAGCGATTGAGTGAAATGGTTGCAGATGCTGAGCTGCGGACCAAAGGCCCCCGACGCTGACCGCAAGGTTTCGCAGTCGCGCAGCAACACGGGGAATCAGCCGGACTCGGTGGGGGAAATTTGAGCAGCATATGCTGGTCAAAGAACGTCAAGGATGATGGTGGTGTAGATACAAGCATACTAGTTTTAGGCGAGCAAGACAAAATTGCTGATGTCAAGTCGCAGGCCCGAGGAAGGTGAGTCGGTGTTGATCGAGGCAAATGTGGGGGCGGAAAGCGCCAGATGACGGAACGCTCCGCTCATGCTGCATCACATTGAGCACATCACCAGGAGCTTGTGATTGATATATGGTATAGTTCATCATCGTCATTACGTTATGTTACAATGCTACAGTGGTATCTTGCAGAATTAAGTAGAGGAGAAATTAGCAACTCTCAAAGGCGAGCAGTTGAGGAAGTATCGCAGCAAAGCAAAGCAGCCTCATATTAGCGTGATGAATATGCACGATGTCGAGTCATAACTCTTCTGAGCATGGGCTTAGACCATCTGCTCACCACGAACACCGTGCTCGTGGCTCATCCTGTTACCACCAACAGGCTTGCGCTGCATGTGACCTGGGGCAGCACCTGGACCTCCCATGGGACCCTCAGCCTGGGGAACCATAGTACCTCTGGGGCCATCAGCAGCATCGAATGGTGCACCAGCCCAAGCACTGCCGTCATGAGAACCCCAACCAGCCTTGCGTGTCCATACAGCATCGTGGAAACCGTCGAAAGTGCTGGGTCCAGCACCATAGACAAAAGGAGCATGGCGGAGGACAGGAACGTGGTTGAAGCGGAAGTCCCACACTGAGGCGTAGACCATGCGGTAGCTGCTGAACGCCATGAATGTGCCAATGACGGCACCAGCGAGGATGTCGTACCAGTTGTGATATTCGTCAATAGTAAGGGCACCACCAATTAAGCAGGCACCGAGGAGAGGAGCGTAGATTGCAACAAGCTTCCACATAGCGGGGTGGTAGTTGGCGAAAACCTTGAGCTTAGCGTTGAGGTAGAGGTACAGGAAGACGAAACCAGCGAAGGCTGCGGTAGTGTGACCAGAGGGCATGGACTCGAGTGAATCGTTGATCTCCTTCTTATCGCCAGTGCAGATGCTGCGATCGAACATGATCGAGCGGAAGCCGTTGGCCACGTTGGTACCAGTGGGGCCGGCGGACTCGAATGTGTCGGTGTCGTATTCGAGATTGGCGGGAATGACAGGCTTGCAGACAGCAAGGAAGTGAGGGCGGAAGCCTCCAATGAGCCATTTGATGAAGACCTGGAAGACGGCTGCCACGATAAGAGAGTAGAGCAGACCAATGGTGGCATTGTTGACATCCCAGAACGAGCGGACTCTGATCTGGCAGATGAGGAAGACAGCGAAGGGAATAAAGAAGGCCATAAGCGCAGCTGCCCAAATAGGAACGATCTCGTTGCGAAGGGGGTACGCAAACTCTGGATAGACGATCTCTCCATCTCTGAATGTGACTGTTCAATCGTTAGTACGGTGCGCCGCAGTGTTCAAGTTGTGTTTGCCTACCAGGAAAGCTGCGACTCGGTGCTGGGTCAGCGAAGTAGACACCCAATCCAATTGCTCCTAGGACGGCCATGGTTACGATGTCGAGCGCTGTAGCCTTGATCCATGCGCCGAAGGTAGGACGCGAGTTCCAAGATCGTGCACCGCCATGCTGGCCCTTGCTTGCAAAGATGCCCTTCTTCTCACGGTGCTGGTGAGTGCCAGTAGCTGTAGTTGTGTCGGCAGGCGCAGCCGTGTTCCTCTTGTTGAAGAGGCCCATGGTAGATACGTTTTGCGGTCCTGAGTAGGTGTGAGGTTGTTGGAGAGTTGAGGCGAAGCAAGCAAACAGCTGCTAACGTACACCTTTGTTGACACCGACAGGACAGGAGCGTGGATGGAGGAACCAATTCGCAGCCACTTCAACTATATACTTGCGCGGGAACAGACACGCAATCTCTTGACCATCGTCACAGGACGCGCACAGCAAACAACGACATCATTCCTCACCCTTTGCTCGCTTCCACGCAAAGAGCGTCCAATCACCCTGCCCTTGGGACGCCACAAACCGGTCCTCATCCCTGTTCCCGGCAAAATCGGCCATTCAGCTCACGTCTCAGGGCGCTCCAAGAGGAAGGGATGTAACGAAAGCCACATCACGTTGCAGTGTAATTCTGTTCTGGGACAGGCAGAAAAAAGTTGGCACGGGTTGGCGAAAGCTTGGTTGCCGTGCGCCATGAGCTTGTTTGAGCTTGTGGGCCTGTGTGTGGCTGGAGCAATTTCTTTATGATGAAATGAACAGTCTGGATCGTGGGTCAACGCTGCCGACACCCGTACAGAATTGCGAGCAGATGGGAAAGGGAACTTTACCGTGTCAGATGTTGCCGAAAGCTGCAATGATGTCATGGAGCACGGACAACTCGAGAAGATGGCTGGGCTGGCTAATAAACGAAGGATCACCACAACACGATGCTCACAAGAGTAACAAGACCATAATATTCGTACTGTACTCAGAAGCACGTATCCTCTGAACTTTCCGGATGCGTTTCACTCTTGGGAAATTCGAAGCTCTGCGCGGCACAACACGCTTGCCGACACTCACAGGCGCATTGATTAGAAGGCGGTCCAAATGCAGCACGCGCTTCCGCGCAGGGAACCAGTCGATTGCGGATCACGCAGGCATCTGTCGATCGACCGAGTGTAGCTCCATTGATTGAAAGGTTGAGGATAGCTCCGCCAGGAGACCAACCAATTACGAGCTCGACCAACTAAGATATGGCAAGACACATGTCTCACACCTTTCCAGCACTCTCCGTTTGAATAATTTGATGATTTATTGAGCTTCTTGCCAAGAAGAACCCCAATGAATGAACCGCAGTTTCCTGGCCTGGACAACGCTGTCAGCGCAGGGACTGGTGAAGATCCCAAAAGTGCCATCAACGACCACTTCTGGCGGAGTCGGGATTTGACAATGCGTTTGAATTGAGCTGAATAGAATCGCACCAGCTCAATCAGCCGCCCACCTGGCATCAGCAAGACTCGAGATGGTGGTCAGCACGCCCTAGGTATTAATCATCCGGTGATTAGTATATGAGCTGCGAATGAGCGCTGAGGCAAAAGGCATATCCAGCTGCTTCCACACCATAACATCCGACATTCCGTCTTGATTATAGCCCTAGCATGTCTTAATTCGTTTAACTCGATCCTCTCAGTCAAGCTGTGAATCATGTTGCAGCTGCTTGGCCACCGCTACGAGATTTCACAATCAAGCATTTTCACACTGAGATTGAAAAACTACAACAACATGCTCCTGCGACACGCAGCGAATTTGCGGTAGATTCCGAGGATAGTGGCATTGCTCATGTCTTCAGGCCAGTTGACCCACAGACAACCTCTCCGTGGTCTTCTTTATTCACAATGGTGCCTGCATTGCTGGGAGGTACGATCAGTGCCGCTGTCCAGATGTGCTGCAGCGGACCCGGTACAGCGTCAACTCACATGACAGTCTCTGTCAAGACATCGCACTCCAGACGGACACCGCCGGATGTACATGATACAAACCCTTTCTCACTCTCAGCAAGTTGAATATACAGGATATCACCAGTTCACTCTTAATAACACTTTTAATACTCACACCAACCCACCAACCCACCATCTCAACCTCCCAGCAAGCCTTTACCAGTCCTGTCACAAGTACCGTAACCACCGAGCACGACACGCCCAGTGAATTCCAGAACTTCAACAATCCATTCCTCCCTGTACCTTCCTTACACAAAGCCATCAATATTACATCCCCTACCCGAACAACCGTACCTCTGAACTCGCAACACCACAGACTATCTGAAAAATCACGCGGCGAAGCAGCCTCCAACGCTCATCTGCAACACCCCTTTGATGTAAACAAGCAGTCCGATGCAAGGCGCTGACTGGGGGAATAGTCTCGGCGGGCGGAGAGCGGGTTTACTTCCGTTATCTAGATATGTTAGTAGTATCTGGAGCGCTGTGGCAGGTGAAGATGGAGTTTGTTTTCTGCGCCTCGGGACTGTTGCAAAGACTACGCTGTTTTGTGTTACAGTGTGATGACAGATCGTGGGATGGCATCTTGAGGTGTTTCGTTGAGCGAGGGGGGTGTGATAGTTGATCAAGGGTGAGTCCTGGGGACGGTCTTGGGGTTGTTCGTGCGCGGGGTGTTGAGAAAAAGGGACGCAGTATGGGATTAATTCGACACAGAGAAATTTTAATAGCCATCGTTTCATATCACTTACGGCCATTCGCAGAAGTGAATTACATTAGATTGACGTGGGATTTCCTACTATCCGCCCGCGTGTATACCCATCCTCTCCACACACACCATGACCGGGTTATTCCCTCGCTATCTGCCATACGCTTCGAGGTTATTCGCATTGATGAGATCCATGCCCTCTTTCCTAAACGTATCGGCCTCTGCGTGAGACGTAACATTCGCATCGAACACAAAATCCCTCGGATCCTCAACTTCATACCGGGGCCACAACTCCTCGGTGCCATTCCACCCACTCGCCCGCCACGAATTCGGATCCAAATCACTGACGAAGCTAGCCCAGCTGCTGCTCATGAAGCGGCTGAGATCGCGGTAGGACTGGGTTTTGTTTGTGAACGGCGGGACCGCGACGGGGGCGTATCCAACGCCGAGCAGGTTGAGGAACACAAAGCTGACTTCCTGGAAGTGGGTGACGCCGATTGTGGGCGGGATGCCGGCGGGGATGGCGTTGAAGCGGTAGCAGTATGCGGGGACGCCGGCGGCGGCCCATGTGTGGCATGTGAGGCGGCGCAGGGCGATGAAGACTTGATCGCCGAAGTAGCTTGCTGAGCGGCGGAATTGGGCGCCGAAGGGGGGACCTGGACGGGCGGTGCCAAGGTTTGCGATGACGTTGACGGAGGGGTCGTCGGGGTAGGCGGCGAGGAGTTGGGTGGCGAGGGAGGATGGGACGGCGTTCTGGCCGGTTGTCATGAAGGTGAATAGGTCTTCGGTGGTGTTGACGGGCGAGGGAGAGAAGGCTGATCCCTCGTCGCTGTTTGCGCCGCTGATGATGGGAACGTGGACGAAGTCGCCGTCTGCCAGTTGGATTGAAGTGCGCTTTTGGATGAAATCGCCATCGAGAGAGGGCATGAACTCAGTGGTGTTCAACGTCGCGCTTGTGACGTTGACGGCGGCGTTGTACTGCTCGGCGGACAGAGTACGAAGACAGTCAATCTGAGAGGTCACATTCGCACATGGTGTGCGGCTAACAATCGCGTCGAACCAGGGAGCGTATTCCATGGGATCGTTGAGGTGGTTGAAGTGGACGGGGTTTCTGTCGGTCTCGTGTTAGCTTATCTGATCTTTGCACTCAATGCTGATATACACACCCAGACTGCATAATGGCACCACGGAAGAGCTTGTCGTCACGTCCGCCATACGCAGTGAGATGGAAGCCCACAGATCCAGCACCAGCGCTCTCACCAAAGATAGTGACCTTCTCAGCATCGCCTATTGCATGTAAGCTGTGATTTCTCAGTGGCAAAGTACGGGCGCCTACCTCCGAATCCCTTGATGTTGTCCTGAACCCACTGAAGGGCAAGACGCTGGTCGCGCAGACCCAGGTTCAGTTCTCCAGACTCCTTGAGCTCCTTGCTACCACTCAGAAATCCCCAGGCACTCAGGCGGTAATTGATGCTGACACCAATGACTGGCTTCCCAATCTTGACCGAGTTCTCGACGATGAAAGAGAGGTTGTATCGTTGGTCAACGCCACCGCCCATGTAGTAGCCGCCGCCGTGGATCCAGAAAGCAACAGGCAAACTCTCCTCCTCGCAGCCGGCAGGACGGACGACGTTGAGGTAGAGGCAGTCTTCGGAGAGTGGGTAGCCCCACTGATCAGATCCATAGCCATAGCACTATCCATTGTCAGTACTCTGAATATCTCCTGCGTAAGTGCAAGTAGTACCTCGCCAGAGTACTGTGTAGCTGGCTTGGCGCCATGCCAGGTAGAGTTCAAGGGCGCTGGAACCCTGAACCTCAAGTCGCCAACGGGAGGCTGCGCATACGGGATACCGAGGAAGTAGTCCTGATTGTACTCGGGTGAATGGACACCCTGGTACGTGCCGTTTTTGACGTGCGCAGTCGGGCCGGAGCCATGTGTTGGTGCACAGCTCGCGATGCTGGCAAACAGGCCAAAGGCCAACGTCGTCTTGCTAAACATGGTGAAAGCAGCTTACGAAGGAAACGATGGGAGAAGCGTCCATAACGGCGGCCGACGTGACTTATGTACTTGTCGGCGTCGGACAGCGAGCTTGACTCTGCGCATGTCATTCAAGAATTGTCAGCCCCACGACTAAAGCGGCTCTATGACCTCGACGACAGCCTTAGGCTCATTCAGGACGATATCCGTCCGTAGGTTAAGCTTTCGCGGGGAACGCGTCGAGGCTAACATGGATGAGGTGTGCGGGTTGAGTGGAGGCGATCTCATTTGAGCCTCTTCATTGGTCAACAAAGAGCCGACATTCACCCATCGGCGCAATAAACATCATTTGGCTTGCGGAGAACAGCGTGGGGTTGGAGAGTAACATGGGCCGGCTACGGCAGTTGCGACGGCCGGCTCGGAAGCAGGCAACCTAGTTGTATTGACGGCAACATGACTTGCGTTGAGGAATTCGTTATGAACATGACTTGTGACGTAACTACGCCAAATGCCCTGCCTGTCCCTTCTCCTTTATGCAGCAGAGGTCGACATGCGGCACGGCAACCCTGATGGATATACTGTGTGGAGGAAAATCGCTCGCAACTACTGTAGCGGCTTGGGATCTCCGTTGATGCTTGCTCGCAGGCCAGTCTCAGTGACGGCCTTCGACCCGTCTTGGGCAACTGCTTTTATTGCAGATTGCTCGACCGGCTGTTCGACTTTGGTCGTCGGCGGTGGAGCGTCTTCGATAACTTCATCGAATAGTCCGCCTTCAGGTGCCATGCCCCTGCCGACAGCACCCAAGATCCTTCCGGCACGACGGAACTCATCTCGGATCGTGACGATGCCACGGTGGGTGACAGTTCTCGCGACATTGTGATCGATCTCGAAGGGATCTTCAATAGCGAACAGATATCGGTTCGTGACCTTCTTCTCGACGGTGACAATGGTGGTGGCACTGACCCATCCCTTCTCCTGTTTGCTGAGAATGCCGCCAGGAGTGCGAAGAGAGAGGACCTCTTGCGTCCAATGGAAGGTCTGCTGACGGCCATACCCTCCCTGTGATGCATAGTATTGGAAAAAGCCACAGAGGAGCGCGGCAAGAGGCTGGCGATTCTGGGTCAGTCGTCCTTCTTGTGCTGCCCGAACGATGTCCTCTTCACTGCGCCAGAACCGCACGTCATAGCCGCTAATCTTCTTTGCGTCCTTGAAGCGTTCGGATAATGAGTTCATGTCGGTGGCTTGGGGCAGATGATGCTGGAGATTCGGACAGACTGGTGGTGAAGCAACATTCACGAGATAATGAAGGACCATCAACACCCAGCCATAGGACGACAACGTGCCCGAGTAGGAACTGTTGATCTTACGCTGCTTCGCCCACGACTTGACGAACAGTACCATAGGCTTGACTCTGGAGTCAGTGAGGGAGTAACAACGAAGCATGTGCGTGTTGTGGATGCCGAGAGGGTTGGCAAAGTTGATGTCGCACTGAATCCCAACACCAGTCTTGGGGAAGTCGAGAGGGCCGAGAACCTTCTCGCGATGCCACTGCTTTTCTCGCCGCGGCTGATTATCCTGTGTGTTTGGTGTAGCCACGGTATCAGCTTGGGTTGCCGTGGGGTCAGCCGGTGATCCTTCTTCGAGAACAGGTGGTACTGGCACGGTCTCCTGTGCTGGGGGTTTGGCCTGTCCTGCGATCGCTATTTCTCCTGTTACGCTAGACCTCCGTCTGGGCTTTGCAGTCTTCCCGTGTTCCACAGTCTTCGAAGCTTTCTCCGCTTCGATCTCCTCGGAGGTAGGCGGCGGGACTGTTGGATCGATTGGCGGTGGTGTTTGTGGGTATTTCTCTGCCTCGGGAAGACCTTCCCACTTTGTGCGTTCATCGCTGAGAGCGGTGTAGAGTGCGTCCGACGGTGTCTCGCACACTTTTAGAATTGGCACGCGCGTGCGTGTGAGTAAACGTCCTCCCATCTTGTCGTCGAGTACCGCCTTTTCTAGCAGACGGGGAATCCTAGGACCAATGTCCGTCTCATCGGCCCGTGCCGGATCTCTCCACTGCGGAACCACCGCAAGATCCATGTCAGATCCCGGCAGGGCAAACCCAGAGCCCAAGCTGCCAAAAGCGACCAGAGAGATGTCCTTGATGTCGTCGAGATCTTCGCCGCCGTTGTGGACGAAAGCCTGCTGAAAGATGGCCTCAAGACTTTTCCTGAATGTGTTGTGCTTTGAGAGTTCAGCCTCGCTCATCTGGACTTTTGGGAGCTCGTGATTGATGATGCTTTCCATGAACTGCACCTGGGATGCTGAGTCGATTCTGGGACGTTGCTGGTAGCCATTCTGAGCATACTGTGGACGAGAGTATTGATGATTTCCGTCACCTCGGGGCACGTACTGATTGAACCCACCTTGCGGACGATGCAGGGTCTGTTGGACTGGTGCATCGTTGGCGTGATTGCGGGGGCCCATGCCAGCGTGGTGGTTGTCAGACCTACCACCACGAGTAGAGTGACTGGCCATACCCATACCGTATGGCTGATTGCCTCTGGTGTTGTTATGGTAAGCATAACCACCACGAGGATTTGGGCCTGAGCCACGATGGGAGCCTCCGCGTCCACGCCCACGTCCGCGATGCTGACCTTGGCCGTCGTGTTGGTTTTGCCCGCGCCCCATGGTGACATTGCCGAGTATCATCCCACGCAGCTGGGCTTCAAGGTCTTTGGTGTTCATAGCAACTTCGTCCATGTTGATTACTTGGTCCCCACTACGGAGCGTTTGATCAGCGTTGAGGAAAATTTAGTCGACAGATTGAAGATTTGTGCAGTCGTGGACGTCGTCCTTTCTGTCCAGCTTTCAATGGCGCACGAGTTCAAGCAATCTCAAAAGCCAATGAAGTCGGCCATGGGCTTGAGTGTCCGTGCACAAGCTGTGAAGGTGGGATGCTGGTTGCTGTGGCGTCTGACGTCGTGATTTCGGTGACCACGGTCGCAAACTCCAGCTCTTGCTCTGCCACACACGAAATCGCTGGTTGGCGTTTGTGCGTTGATGCTCGTGACTTTGTGGTTTTCGCAAACAAATGCAATGCAGAAGTCGGGGCGTCATGTCGCCGCCAAGCCGGGGATCCGCTAGCGCCAGGCTGCGAGAAGGCGCGCTGCAGCGTCATGGCATTGTCTCGAACAAGGGCTGCGACGCTGAGCCTTTCACCATCACCCGCGACACCTGCGCTTACGACATTCTTTCCCGCAGTACTAATACACACACTCGTTCGCCATGAACAACCTGCCTACGGCACCGCCGCAACAGGCACCGCCGCCAGCAGCTCCAAATGGCCAGCAGCCTGCCAAAAAGAAACGCCCGCGTCCGAAAGAGGGCCCTCTGCGCGCGCCCCGTCGACCGCTCGCCAAGATCACACGCCCTTTGGTCTCCCTTGCGCAGATGAACGAGACAAGCAAGCCCGCTGATGCGGTTGCGGGCGGCATCGTGGCCATCGCGGCGCTCCGCCACGAGTATCACCAGGCGGGCGCGACCAGCTTCCCTCTGGTTGTCACACGGCGCGATTTGAAAGAGCTACGATATCACGTGATGCGACTGCAGAACAAGACCCACGTCGACGTCCAGGACCCGAACCAGTTCGCTACGCCCATCCGCCTCCACCGCCGCGACCCTCGCGCGCCCCCCAGTGGAGCTGGCTCTCACTTCGAGGACGAGGACACAAAGGAGGACCTAGAGGAGATCAAGGAGCGCGAACGGATCGAGCAGCAGAGAGAGGAGCGCCGCAAGATTCGGGAGGAGAACCAGGCCAAGATTGCGCCTACGGGCAAATCGAAGCCCCAGGCCTTCCAGAAGAAGACGGAGCAAAAATACCGCCCAGACGACACGCCTGAGGCCAAGAAGCGCCAGCTGCTGCGCTACGAGGAGACGCTGCCGTGGCATCTCGAGGACTTTGAGAACAAGCAGACGTGGGTGGGCACGTACGAGTCGGAGCTGTCTGAGACACACGTGATGCTGTCGCAGAATTCGCAGGGGAACATTCAGCTGGCGCCGATCGAGCGCTGGTACAGGTTCAATGTGAAGGGCAAGGTCAAGCCAACGGGCGACGACACGGACAAGGTCATGTTCAAGGTTGAAAGAGTGCCTGGTTTTTTGAAGAACGTCGAGCAGCGTGTGGCGGCGCGAGAGAAGGAGGAGCACCAGCTGCGAGGGCGCAACATGATGAGCACGCGGGTTGGCGGCGGTGCCGACGACGAAGGCCGCATCCGCGCGGTGCAAGATGACGAGGGCTACATCAAGCGCGAGGCCGACGCCGACGACATTGACTTCAATCTGGAGGAGGATTTCGCCGACGACGAAGAGGGTCTCAACGGACTGTTCGAGGGCGACGAGGTGGACGTCAAGGAAGCCGCGGACAAGCTGAAGCGCGACCAGCTAGCGGCATCGCTCTGGGACCGCGACGAGAAGAAGATCCAAGAAGAAGCTGAGCGCGAGGAGATGGAGTCGGAGATGGCCAAGGAGCTCGAAAAGGGGCTGCGCAAGACGCTCGTCAAGCGCGGCAAGCTCTACGACTACGCCGAGAGCGACATGTCAGAGGAGTCAGAAACAGACAGCGAAACAGAGCGGCAGCGCGCCAAAGAGGAAGAGGAGAAGAAAGCGGCCGAAGCCAAAGCCGCAGAGCCTGGTGTTGTGCCCTCTGGCTCGTCGACCACGACGCCGCTGGGTTCCAACACGCCCTCGGGCTCGCACAAACCCACGGACAAGGTCAAATCCAAAAAACGCCCCAACGCCGAAATGTCCGAAGCGAGCGGCAACGAATCGACGCGCATCAAGAAGAAGAAGAAGAACAAGCTCAACGTCCTCCTCTCCAACACGCCCAACTCGACCTCACCCACCGCCTCGGCAGCCCCCAGCCGCGCAGGTAGTCCCGCCCCCGGCTCGCCCTCGACGCAGCAAACACCGAAGCTGCCCACGGCCCGCGAGATCTACGACGCGCTCCCGCCCGAGGGCATGGGCATCCAGGCGCTGATTGGGATGTTCAAGGGGAGGGTGGATAAGGATAATAGCAAGGTGTTTATCAGTATTGTGAAGGCGGTGTCGCGGTTTGACGGGGGGCGGAAGTGGCTGATGCCGTTGGGGGAGATGCCTAGCGAGGAGGTGATTAGGGAGAGGGTGGGGAGGAAGTAGGGTGTTTCTCAGTGATGGCTGAGGGAGTGTAGGATCAAACACATGATTGCAGGCCATGTATCTCGATTGCAGTCTATCACACGATGCACATGGTACTATACACTACAAAAACTCGACACCCACCCCAAAACTCAACCCCTTCCTCCCCTGCTCCTCCTTGCGCATCACCAGCGGCAGGCTGAAATTAACCTCGAACCTCGCCATGGGGTGCGCGTACACGAGCCCCACGCCGGCCGCGGCGCTGGGGAGTTGGGTGGTGAGCTGGTTCCACACCTTCTTGGCGACATCGCCGGCCTTTGCAGCCTTGTCCTCGGATGCACCACCGTCGGGCAAGGCGAGCAGACGCCCGCCGTTGACAAACACCTGCAGCCTCAGCGGGGTGTCTGCGCCAACGCGGGGAACAGGGAAAAGCAGGCTGGCGCCGCCCGCAGCGAAGACGTCGCCGCCGAGTGCGTCGGGTCCGTCGTGGGGACCGAGGCCGCCGAGGCGGAATCCGCGTACGGTGTTGGGCCCGCCGAGCTGGAAGCGGTCGTTTATCCTGCTGGCCTGGCTGAGCGGATACAAGACGCCTGCGCGCAGACCGGCGGTGAGTGTGATGCCGGTGCGTGCGAGGGGCAGTGCGAGGGCGGTCTCGGCTTCGGTCTTGAGGAACGAGACGTCTCCGCCGAGGGCGGTGCCGGCGAGCTCGGAGACGGTTTTCAGCAGGTAGCCGCGCGAGGGGAGCAGCGGGGAGTCGCGGGTGTCGGCTGTCCAGGTGTGTGTGAGGGAGCTCTTGAACGAGTCTCCTGCGTCGGCGCGGACGGTGGGCGAGGCCGAGGCGGCGAGCGAGGTGACCTGGCGCCAGATGGCCGAGTAGGCGAGGGAGTGGGTGTGGGCGGCGGGCGAGCGCCAGACGAGGTTGGTGGTGGCGCCCCTTTGGGCCTCTTCGTGGCTGGCCCAGGGCTTGAGGACCGACGAGGCGAAGCCGTTGAGCTGCCACTTGAGGTCGGGGTTGCTCAGGATGGGCGTGTCCAAGGCGAGCGAGTAGGCGGAGCGGGTGCGGGTGCCGAGCGAGGCGTGGGCGTTGAGCGTCTCGGCGCCGCCGAAGAGGTTGCGCAGCTCGGCGTTGACGTAGGCGTCTGCTTCGGAAGCGCCCGCCTCGGTGCCTGTCTTGATGGTGTAGTTGCCGCGCTCGTGGGCGGAGATGTAGACGTCGACGTCGGTGGGCGAGGACGCGGCGTCGGCGCGGTCGGGGCGGTCGAGGAAGACGGAGATGGGCGACTTGAAGATGCCGAAGCGGTTGAGCTTGTCCGTGGCGGTGCCGACTTCCTTGAGCGCCTCCTCAAGGGTGTAGCTGTCGGCGCGGTTGGCGCTCAGGATGGGGTTGACGACCTTTTCGAGGAACCCGCGGCGCGTGCGGTTGGCGTGGAGGATGCGCACCGAGCCGATGGTCACGGGGAGGGAGGTGTTGTCTTCGACCTGGCAGTGTTAGCGGCGCAGCTTGTCAACCGTGATCCATCGCCCACCAGCTCGGCCAGGCGCTCCTGCGACTTCTGGTGCTGCGCGGACAGGCGCGTGTTGAGCTCGTCCTGCTGGCGCTGCAGCGCGGCCGCGTCTGTCTTGGTGGTGAGCCGGGCGAAGACCTGCGGCGGTCAGCGATTGATTACATAACGAGTCGTTAACCAGCGAGGCCTACATCGTCTTCAATGGGCGCCGCCATGGGAGCTGTTGCGTGGTGCCGCTTGACGTCGCCGCTCAATTTCGAGAGAGCTCCATCATCGCGCACGTGCCGTCGGCCTTGCGTGGGCCAGCTGCCGATGCTGTGGAGCCCGGCCGTCTCCACCGAGCCACCGGCCATCATTCACTTTCACTCGGCGACCCTCGACCGCTTCCACTTTGCTTTTGCATTTCTCTTCTTCTACTCCAGCCTCCCTGTTTGCCTGATACCCTCTTTGCTCTCCGTCTGCGCCCAACGTCACCACATCGCCGTCGTATCGTCCATACCTCTTCCGCCCACACGCTCACCTCCAAACGCCCACCTCCAAACGCCCACCTCCAAACGCCCACCTCCAAACGCCCACCCACCCGCAATGGCCACTCCCGCCGCAACCAAGCGCCTCACCAAAGAATACGCCACCATCGCCAAGTCCCCCCCGCCCCCCAAAACCCCCCCCCCCCCCACCCCCCCCAACAACACCCAGACGACCCCCCAAAAACACCCCC